>JZKD02S0200295.1:1270167-1287678 GCA_000966675.3 Picea glauca | reverse complement strand
GGGGGGGGGGAGTCATCTCTATCCTCTATCAAAGGCCCTAACATGACAACTGGCTTTTCATCTTGGAGATTAATTGAGTCTGTGGAGTGAGATGCAGGTTTGGGATGAAAAAATTTTGATAGGCACCTTTTGAAATCCTCGTGCTTGACTAACTCTAAGATAGGCATAGGGATCCTAATATTTTGAATCTCTTGCTCAAAGCTATAAGAGGAGGGAGGCTTCAGAATCTCCTTCACCTCTAGGATAGGACTTTTGACCACTGGTGGGGGACTGTGTGCTTTCCTCTCTTTGTTGTTGTCTGCCATATATTTAGCAGGTTTCTCAGCTCTAGCAGGCCACTCAGGAATGTCAGGCTTTTCTTCTTTCTTCTTGGATCTGAGGTTATATCTATTCATATCATTGTTGGTCTTTTCTCCTTTGCTCAGCTCATTCAGTTGATCACTTATGAGGGCCTCTTCATATGCAGACTGAGTTAAACGAGGGGACAAAGAGGTATCTCCAAGGCAATGGATCTCGGGATCGATATCTTCTCCCTCTTCATTTTCATTAGTAACCAGGTTATTTTGGAGAGGAGTTTGGATTTTCTGGTCATCTCTGTCCATGTTTCTTTGATCTCTTTGGATGATCTGAGGGGCATTAGTTGGTCTTTTGAAACTACCCATATTCTCAGTATTTTGGGAATTTCTATAGCTCTGTTTTCCTTCTAATTCGATCTTTTCCATTCTAGCAGAAAGTGATTTTAGTAGCTTGGTCACTTCATCTATTTGAAGGGGGGCAGCAGAGGAACTAGAAATCAGAGTTTCAAACCTACCTTTTCCTCTGTCTCTATCAGCTTTACTCCTAAGTTTGTCAGCTGCCAATTTATTGGATTCTACTTCAAGGGTTTCATCTTGCATATGAGCCAAGGAGGTATCTCTTCTTTCTCTCAACAGGAGGCAAAAATCAGGGTTGAAAGCATTAGCATAAGTCATCTTGGCAGAGGTTTCTGTAGGTTTAATTTCAGTGGGAATATTTTTATACATCTTATTAAATCTCTTCAAGAAGTCTGAAACAGATTCCCCCTCTTCTCTCTTAAGTGCTCGAAATTTTGTAATATAATAAAGGAGATATGTTTTATTCCCCCAGTGTCTTAAGAATGAATCATCCAGAGCAGCAATCACATCAACAGATCTAGGAGGCAAGTCCTTAAACCGGTCCTTGGCATCACCATCAAGGCTCTGTACAAAAACTCTCATCCACACATCTTCATTTTCGATGACATGAATCTCTGCAAATCTATAAAAGGATGCAAGGTGCTCTTCTGCAGTCATGTCTCCCTCCCCTATGAAATGGGGCATGTACTTAAGGTAGTATGTGGTTGGGAGAGCATTCATAGGCTAAGGTAAAACCAGAAGGGCGTATTTAGTAGCCAATATCTCATCCATCATGTTCCTAGGAGGATTAGTACTTGCCATTGGGACGTGAACTGGAGGAGAACCAAGAGGAGATGGAGTTTGGACATGCGAGACTGGGGTTGTTCTTCTGGAAGAAAAATGAAAAGGTTGAGTGTTAGGAGATAAAGATGAGGGGCTAGAGGTAACAAATGTTTCCCCTTCTGTAACTGGAACAACTCTAATAGGAGGAGGAGTAGGAAAGTCTGGAGTAGGAAAGTATTCTAAGGTATAAGCTCCCTCCTTCCACTTCACAACTTTGGGGGAGAAAGGGGTGTCAAAGCTCTCTCCTTACAAACCAAGAATAGGAGGGGAGAAATCGGCAGGAAAACTCCCAAAATTTAAATTTCTTGAAACTCTAATAGTTTGTATAATAGGAGAATCAGAAACAGTTACTGGAGTTTGTAAAGAGGGATTATGCAAATTATTAGAAAAAATTAGTACAGCAGTGGAGGTACCTTTTTTAGCGTTCTTTCCCTTTCTGATAATTTCCTCTTGGTCAGCTTCAGATGTTGCTAGAGGCAGCAGTGGATTGGACCTCGTGTGTCTGCCTTTAGGAGCCATAACTGAAATAGTGGAGTCAAAACAGTGGAGTCGCCAAGTGCAAGTTGTAATCTTCAATGGTATTGATATTTGATGCACCTTCAGAATCAAAGCTTCTTTGTCGTTCTATCCCAGGGAAAAGTATTCAATTCATTCCCCGGAAACGACACCAATGCAATGAGTGCTAAGTGGACTATTCAAATCATGAGAATTGTTGGTCAGTTGCGACTAATACTCATGAATATGGGTCATAGATTAATGACTTACACTACGCAGTTAATCCCAAAAATAATATCTAATATCTTGCACTGCGGAAGCCCCTATATGCTTAAATAATAAGAGTTAAGGGAGCTCTAACTGAGTAGTTCATAAAGCACAATACTTGCTAAGGTTTTGCAAATGGGGTAGCAAGCTAAGTGGGCTTGATTGTGGGAAAAACTCCACAGTTAAGCGCGCTTGAGCTAGAGGCGTCTTGGGATGGGTGACCACCTGGGAAGTCCTGGTTACCGGGTGAAATCCCCGGAAGTGATGATTGATGCTATGCGATTCATTTCGTTGGTTTCAATCCCATTTMTTCACCCCTGTGAGCATCACCYGATGTAATGAGTGCTAAGTGGACTATTCAAATCATGAGAATTATTGGTCAGTTGCAACTAATACTCATGAATATGGGTCATAGATTAATGTCTTACACTACGTAGGTAATCCCGAAAATAATATCTGACACCAAGAATGTTAGCACTAGAAGTCACCCTCAGATTGCATAGAAGGTAACCCCAGTACCCATCAGTTTATACAGTAAATGTAAATGATTTTTAGGTGATCAAATGGAGAGGACTCAATAATAATAACGTTCTAACTCAGAAATTTGGACTAGCATGCATAAGCAATTGAGGTCTGGAATCAACTTCAGTTAGTAAGTTGGAGTAAGGGTGAATAGAAGGAAGACTTTGGTGAGGAGAGTGTAGAGGTATGTTGTGGTCTTCCAACAACCTAAGGAGGAAAAACTTAAACGCAAGATCCTCTTGAATTCAAATCTCAAAGAAACTGAAACAAATTATAACAGCACTATAATATAATATTCATCATAATACAGTCATAACAATCAATGTGAATCAATCATGAACTCTCTCAGTATCAAAGGAAAATAAGATGGAGCAAGAAAGTTGACTTAGATTAACCAATATGTCTCAAAAAACAAATACATAACGAGAGAGCCAGTGTTCTTCATAAAAATATTACAATAGCCGAGAGCCTAACTCAACCATTCCACATTAACAAAATATCAAAACTGTCTATAAATACCCAGCAATATTGCAACCACTAGGAGTGTGATTAGACCATTGCCTTCAGTCAGCACCTTCTCTGTCAAATTGTGCAGGTGTTCTCATGTAAGATGCGAGTCAGGTGCAGTTATGTTCTTTACAAGAAAAATTGTCCATAAGGAAGCTTCAGATCACCAGCGTGCCTTCATGGATGCGCTCTGCAACGCTTTCCATTTATGGGGTGAGACGAGGCCTCAACTGCCACTCCCAATCTTCAATAACTACATTCATTGGGATCAAGACAGGGCATGACACTCATGAATGTTTCCAGGCGGTGCCATACGATTTTTTCGAGTCAATATCGACATCTCAAGGCCAAGCAAATCTTCTTCTATGACCAATACAGACGCTTTCGGTCTTTAGCGCAACTCCTCTCCATCGCTCCATATTCAATGTGACCTAGGGCCATGACCCTACGCAATTGCGCAATTGCGGGTGTGACCAAGGGTGGTTTGAAAGCAAACCACTTTTGTCCCCGCAACTCACCATGAACCGCCACACATCCATTTCCAAAAACCACGGTTCTGATTGTGGCCCGCCCTTGAAATTTTAAAACATACACACCTTCTGACCCCACAATGGAGCATGATCATTGATCTTGTGAGCTAAGATGAGGCTTCATGATAAATGGCCCAGCTCTGGCGCTTTAGATCGACAGATCAGATCTTCCCTCTTCGAATCAACGACCAAGATCTACTTCACGAATCGGCCTTCGGGAATTTCAATTCTCAAACCACATTTCCCTCTAAGCAAAACCTATGGAGATGAGGATCTGATGATGCGTGGAATTCTGGATTTGGATGGCCGAGATCCACTTCGGGTCTCTAGGACTTCAGGAAAATCAAAACTCAAATATGGCTTACTTCTCCATGCGTTTTTACCCGGAGTTGTGGATATGATGACACGTGGCTCTAGCTGATCAACGACTGAGATCCATTTCGGGTCACTTCTCATTTCAAATCTCTCGAAGCTCATTTCCCTGAAGGCTTGGATCAACTTCCACCTATCCCCTTTAAGATCAACGGATCGTATTCACTTTGGGGCCTTTTGTTCTGGCACTATACTTTGTGCAAGTTTGCAATCCCGAACGTCTGTGAGACGTTGATCTGGACTATTCCCGAAATCTTCGCCACTGAAAGATTAAAACTGTCTTTTGTTTATGCTTCAATATCGAAAAAGTATGTTTAAGAAAGTTGTGCTTTGTTTTCATGGTTGCAACCTGCACAATCAAGGATTTGGACGATTGGCTATGAGCTGAGAAAACAGTGAGACCAAGACGCACAAACGAATAAGGGAAAACATAAAATGATTTTATCGACCAAAGGGGGGAAAACTTCAAGACTTGGCCTGCGAAAAGGATAGAGACATGGAAAAACTACAGACTTAGGTAGAAACCACAAACCCATAGGACTCTGATAAGTTCATGTGATAACACTCCTGACTGTCCATCTACATCCAACAAAACAAAATGACCAATATTTTAGCCATGATTCAAAGACGGCTATGGCACGAACTTCGTACACCATTGTTTCCTGAATTAAGATAATATCTAGATTGTAGCTTTAAACAAGCCTTTTGAGGGCTAGATTTTTACGAGCACCCCCAACCCCTCTCATGTTGAAAGAGAGGACTATCATGAAGAATCCCTTTTAAGGGATTTATTTTCTCCAAGGGCCCTGGTTATTGTTTCCTATTTTCATTTCTTTATATCTTACACAACCTTCTGTTGATCCTTCAATAGGTGAGATTTCCTACCTACAAGATTAGGTTGGGGAGAGTCGAGAGCTGGTTAGGGAGAGTCGAGAGCTATGCCTCCATGCATAGTTGACTCATCTTTTATCCTTACTTGGGATTTTAAGGCATAACCTTTTTTGGCAGGTAAGCCTCCATCTTTGGATAGAGAGGGGGGAACATGCTCTGACCCTTCCACTGTATCTACTTTTTTCAGATATCTTAGGAGCACCCGAGGGCTACGGGGATGGGGTAGGGGTAGAGGCACGGGGGGGATTCTCTTCCGGGGAGAATATGTCATATCTTTGACTGTAGGAGAGGGAGGTGACGTGCCCTTGATTTCATAGATTGCGAAGAAGGAAAAAGATAAATTGAAGGTCCTTAGGACATAGAGAGATATTACCAAGAGACAAATCAGGAGGGACGGGAGCTTCCTTTGCTTTTTCCTTGGGTGAGACGATTGGTTCATGAAAAGGGCCACTTTCTCTTCTTATTGGTCCAAACTATGTTTAAGCGAGTCCTTCCCTATTAATGCCTTGGATTTTGGAACCCATGTCTTCTTCTTCTTGAGAACCTATGGTTTTCCATTACTGCAATGATTCTGAAGGTGTCCAACTTTATGACATAAAAGGTCCCAGAAGGGTAAACGCTAATAATCCACCCTCTGTCTCAAAATATTCTCCCTTTTGACACAGGGGAAAACCCAGGGTTCAACGCTCAAGAGCGCATTAACAAATCCCTAACTATCGGCCCTTTCGACAACACCTGCGAAGCAGATGAAGTCTCACCCGAGGTAGAGGCAGGGGTGGTTGCAAGACTCGGGTGTCTGCAACCTTAGCTGGGACACAGATCTGTGATTATATCATTTACAAAGCACTTAGCATCGATCATTTGTCAATATTCAACCCTTATTCTACTTTGCAGATAGCACAGAGCATTGCGGTGTACACTCAGATCTATAGTATTTCAGTACTTAACCATAGTAACCCAGATCGGATACAGTAGATCAACACTAAGCATCCTCATACACATCAGATCTAACAATCATATATATCTAAGAAGCATAGAGCATAAGTGGATATATCAAAGCACATAACATAAGCAAAAACACATTGAATCAAATCACAGAGCATAACACACAGATTTACGTGGTTCACCGCCACCCTGGGGCTACGTCCACAAGATCTTCTTCTTTATTATCGTCTTCAATCTGTTACAAGCACAAAGTCTCCAAAACCCTTCTTCGCATAGGAAAAAAGATCTGTGCATCTCCCTAGATCCTTCTTCCTTGCGTTATAGCACTTAGCTTTCTATAGAAACCTCACAGTAACCCTCACCTAGCCTTGCAAGCCTTACACAGTTTTCACAGAGCACTTATTCAACATCACATAGATGCACTACCAATTTCACTAAGCAATCACATCTACTACTTCTTACATTGCATATCCTTCTATTTATACATTACAAAAGTGGGCCTAATCATGGGTAAACCCACGGGCCGACATCCCTTTCCCATTACATTAACCCAAAACCCTAAAAGGGCCCAAAAGTGGATCGAGATCCTGTGATCTCTGCTTCGCCTGGTGCTCCATCTTTGACAAGCTGTCAAAGTCCAAAAATGGTCAAATATGACCAAGTGTTCCTCAAAACTTGGTCAAGGGCCAACAGGCCCCCAACACTCACCTATGACGCGTCTCGAGTCACTCTGGTTTGATCAATTCCGCCTCGAATGCCTCGAGCTACTTTGACCTACTGTAGTGTGACAGCCTCTTGCTAAGTGAACTCCTGGATCACTGCGTCATTTACTGGCCCTTCCAGGTGTTGTTCTGTGGTGATGACAACCTGTTCAAGCTCGACTCCCTGGATTTCAACTTCAGTGAACAATTGGCATGCCTTTTCTTGGATTGGTTGAAGTCGTTGGGAGACTTCCATCACTTTACTTTGTAGCGTGTGTACCTTTTGTTGGGCAGTGTGTTGTTATGGAAATATCTTCATTCTTTCATCTAGGGTCAAGGCCTTCAACTGCGCATGTAGTGTATCTGTGTGCTTCTTTGCTTCTTGGAGTTGTGCCTCCAATGCCTGCAACTCTGGATTCTCTGTGAGGTTATCATAAGTCTGGGCGCTTGTAGTTCTCAACTGCTTGCATTCCAAGGCAGAGGTTTTTAATCAGCCAACTGCACTACGGGCAGTTGCCTCCCTTAGGTCTCTTATTTCTTGAGGAGTCTGAGGCACGGTACAAAGTTCCAGATCTACGATGCGCTGCTAAAGTTGTTGGATTACTTCTTCAAGTTGTGCCACCTGTTGTGGGACACGTTCTTCAATCTTCACTTCTATGACCATCACAAAGTGAAGTGCTTTGTGAACCCTTTCCTGTACTTCAAGTTGCTTTGCTAGCAACTGGTCCTTTCTCTGTTGTAATTGTGCTTTTTCCTCATCCCACTTCGCTTGCAGGGCAAGATTTTCCCGTTCTTCCTTACTCTATTGTTCTAGAAGTGCGCTATGTACTTGTGTCAAATCCTGGGTGGCTTGTGTTGTGTCCTCTTGAACTCGTCGAAGGCGAGCTTCGACTTTATCGACGATCTGGTGTAATTGGGTGGGCTTGTCGCCTGTTCCTGTTGTTCCAATTGTCAAGGGTGCAGTAGAAACTGCTTGGCTAGACTGGAGTGTCTACTGCACTTCTTGAAGTTCACCCTTGATTTGGATAAATACCTCCTCCTGCTTTGCTTCTTTCTTTTTTGCGATCTCTAGTGAAGCATCATTCAGCGCAGCGATTAAGAAGTTGAAGTCATCCGGTGTGAGGGTAGTCTTAAATGTAGTCTGGGTGGCCTTAGTTTTCTTTCGGGATGAGGGCTTTGGTGGGGTAATCTTATTTTTCTTAGAGGGATCCTCCTCCTCTCTAGGCGGAGTAGCCTCGCCTTTGTTTTTCTCAACTTTTGTGCCACCTAGTTCTTCACCATCACCTCCCTATGCAGGTGAGATCGAAGTAGTCTTCGTGGATGTGCTATGGACATCTTGAACTTCATCATCCTTCTTAGTCTTGCTCGGTCTAGGTGTATCTGGCATAGCTTCAGGTCTATCCACGTCGAACATTTCTGCGGGGTTCACTGCAACAAGGAGGTCCGCCAACCATTCCTTGGTAATCTGCTCCAAGTCTTCTTATGTCAACTTGTAGTACGATTAGAGATCTTGTTTGTGCTCATTAGCGCACACTGTGAAATAGGTGAAGTGGCGGTCTGCGCTGAATTTTATCAAAGGTCTAAACCTATGAAGTGTGTTTGGGGTGAGGCGTGGTGTGGACTGGATTGCATTCTTCAATTGGTTGTAATAGGCATGGAAGACGACATTGGACTACCACTTCTTGTTCATGTCGCTGGAGTACCACAGTGTATAGAACTTCGCGGCCAGTGGTTTGAAGGGTTCGATCTCTGAAAAAGTGGCACCTTCTGGTAGCTCCCAGGTGATGAAAGCGATTAGTATGAGAAACCAACTAAAGTGGAACTCATACCCTTGGTCTTGCGCTTCTCTGCAATCAAGCTCTAGTTGGTTTACTAGGTACTACACCCAGTTCATCTATAGTCCCTTGGTGCACTTCCCTGTGAGGTCAACTACGAATCCAGTCACTTGTGTTGGTATGTTCTTGCTAACTAGCTTGCCCACGATCATCTGACAGGCAAGGCGCACTACACCACTCTTGATAGAGACTACCTTGTAGCCTCGCGTGCCTTTCTCGACATCACCATAATTTTATTTTATCCTCTGCGCTAGTGCTCAGTCTGAGGTCTTTCCAGGGTAAAACTCTTGTGGGTCAAGGCCTTGCATGCTAAGTCCTGTGATCTGATTGATCAAGGTTGGATCCACAGTGATGCGGCGGTCCAACCATAAGTATCCTCCATGGTAGTAGGACAACAACAACTTGGTGCATGCGTTGACTTCCTGGTGTCTGTCGAAGTACGGAATCTTCATTACATTAAGCAGTGTGGACTTCGCAAGGTTCTGGGTCCATGACTGCGGGACAATCTTAGAATTCTTGCCTTTGGTCCTAGTTAAGTACTTATGCGCGGCTAACATGCTATAAAATTTACAATCTCCAAGGTGAAAATTACTAAATTTCAATGCTGTGAGCTTATCCTGGTTAGCACGAACTGCATGCACCCCTTTCGGAAGGTACACGGTGATCAAAGTGTACTCAAAGTCTCGAGGTACACTGTCACGGTTGATGGCACCACTTAGAGGTGGTAAAAGTAGGTAGAATGTGTGGGATAAGCTTGGCATTTGCGATGTCATCCCTATGCTTGGTCCATTTCTCATCGGTCGACCGGGATGGATCGACGCGAGCAGTGGAAGGGGAGGCCTGGAGTCCTCTTGTTGACGATGCTTGGACTCTTGTAGGTAATCCTCGCTCCGACATGACTCTCTCAGTAATTAAGTCAATCAAAACTTCTTCAACTACTTTCTCAGCAGCATTGAGCTCGTCCAACATACAAGCTTGGGTCAACTAGCTCAAGTGTGAAATGAATTCAGAGACTACAGTGAATGGTATGGGAACAAGGCAATGATCACAGGGTGAAGTAATCTCAAGTTTCGGGCTCAAATTCTCACTTAGCAAAAATTATTCTCGATGTGTGACGCGATGGAATAAGTAGGGAAACTTAGCAATGGTCTTCTTGCAATGGGTATGAGGCTGCATTAACTTATGGTATGTTCATTATGGCGTGGTCGAATGGTCTAGTGGTGAGCCATAAATATTTTCCGACCCATTCAGAGCGGTAGTTGAACGGTTATATTGGCTTCTAACGGCTATATTACTTCACCTCGGCAAAGTGGCATATGTCGTTGTTCTAATATCTTGACAAAGCTCCAATTTTGCAAAGTGTCTTGTTGCGAGGTATCCTCTGGGATCTTCTGTAATTTTTCAATCTTAGCCTTCTTCTTACTTAGCTTTCTAGCCTTCTTTCCAGTGAGCTTCGTCTCGGTGATTCTCTTCCCATTTTGATTCTTATTTTCCTCGAGCATAGTCACTTTGTGTTGGTGATATTCTCTCCTAGGGTTTAGGTATATCACTTCTTCTTTGTCTAGGGTAGAAATTTCAGCCTTTTGTGTAGCCTTGGCCTCGACATCTGGGCTTCTAGTGTCAGATGGCTTCGAGCGGTTCTTCTGTTCTTCTATCAACTGTGCGATCCTTTTAGTCATGAAATCTTTTAACTCTTGTCTCTATTGTTCTAAAACCTCTTCTTCTTCCTTCTTTCTGGCTTGATCTCTTTCAATCCAAGGTTTTTCGAGTAGCATAGTAAATGGGTCTTTGTCCTCAATGAATTTGATAATCTCAAAATCTTCTTTTGTCGAAGTTCCATTGACTGTCATAGGTATCTGAGCGAGATTTCCACATAACATCATCAGTTTTCCTCTGAATAGTCCTTTTCCTCCCAACGAGGGAATCATGGTAGGCTTCCCTATAGCTTCCCAAGTTTGACGCAGACCCCCGACTCTCAGGCCAAGATCTGCTACAGGATCGTTCTAATCTCCTTCGGATCTGCAGAACCGAAATGGTTCTTTCGGGCCTTCACTGAACCCAATGAACCCTATCCACAGGTCCTTCAGAAACCCCACCTATGTAAATGAGCACTAGGCGTGAGCTTCACCCCTTCTCTGAGCGACCACAACGCTCTGACCAACGCCTTAACACAAGCGCCTTTCTTAAACTCGCGATCTCGCGAGTTCACGAGTCGAAGCTCTCGACTCCTCCTTCTCCAATCCTCCGATACCCGAGATTGTGACATGGGTATGGCTCCTCTTGTTGGTGCCCTCTACATACAACCGCAGGCTAGGGATAACGGCTAGCACCTCTCTCTACTCGCAACTTCGCGAGTTGAGTTGTTGAGCCTTTGTGCTCCTCTTTCGCGAATCCACGAGACGTGATGGTCAAAGATAGGTTCACTCCTTCCCAAGGTGGTGCATGTCCTCCACCTGTCACCTCTTCCGTATTTTCCTTGGCATTTTTTGTTACGCCACCTGTCGACTATGTGGCCCACCTATTAGATGTGCCACATGTTCTCCCAAGACCTTGGTCCTCGGCTCTTCGCGACTTCCACAGTCGAAAGGTAGTTCCTCCAAACCCCGAACCTCCGATACGCAATGTATCGAGATGTTGGATCCTATGGCTCTCCTTCCTCCTCGATCAACGGTTCACATTTCATTACGATCTCGTGACTCGGGATTTTGTAGAGAAAAGGCCTCCGCCTCCCAGCTCACGATACCCGAATCCACGAGGTACCCTGATCTCTGGTCCTCCGAGTTCCCCTGATCACGCCACGTGTCCTCCACAGATGGACGGCCCTGGTCGCTTCGAGACTTCGTAACTCATGAAGTCGAAAGACTCCTCTATCCTGCTCCTGATGCCCGAGTCCCCTAGATACGAGGATATTGTGACACGTGTCCTCCTAACGGACGGTCCTAACTCCCTCAGGATTTCGTGGGTCAAGAGCTCCAATTCTTTCCCTTTGTATCTCTCGAACTCCGAAGTGCCGAAATAAGCTTTTCAGGACTTTCGTTGGGTCCCCTCCTTTGCATACGAGGGTTAAACCTCATGCACCTTCTCCTAGATCCGGTGGCTATCGATCCATGCAATCAGATCTGATGGTCCAGATCTGTTCTTCCTGTGTGCGCTTTCTCTACTACTCCTAGATGTAAAACTCCAATGATCCAGATCTTCTCCTCGGCTTGATCCGACGACAGCTGTGCTCCCTCCTGAGCCTATGCTTTTCTTCCTTCTCCTTGGAAGATTTCAAGTTATCAAAAGCCTCGACTTTTGTCCCTGCTTCGAAGCCTCTACTCTCAGCCTTTGTCTGCGTTCTTGAAAAACACTCTCCCTCTTAAGATTTATCAAACTCAAACCCTCCAAAGGGTTATCTCATCTTCTGCGATACTTTGAAGCTATGGCTCTGTGTGTGAAAGCACTCTCCCTCCTAAGATTTGTTCTCTTTGAATCCTCGAAGGATTCCTCGACCTTCGCACTCCTTGCAGCTGTCGCTCTTGTGCACAAAATCACTTTTCCTCCTGAGCTTCTCTTCTATGAAACCTTGAAAGGTTTCTCGACTTTTGCACTCCTTCCAGAGTCTCTGCACACAAAGGTGTTATTTGTCCTGAGATTTACTGTTGCTCATACCTCTAAGGTCCCTGTCCCTTTCTCTCCTTGAAGGGATATAAGTGCCCTCTTGGCAACTTATGCTCAAGCACTCCTTGCTGAGCCTGCAGGGTGTTCAGTAACCCTGTGAAGTTCCTCTTGACACTTCCTTCTCCCTCAGAACTCTAAGAGTTCTTCCTGTGCAAACTGGCACTTACTCAACACCCTCCTGGTGGAGCTCTTGCAGAATCCCTCGGTGATTTTGTTCCCTTCAACAAACTCTAAGCAGAGTTCTCCTGTGCGATCTGTGCACTTTCTCAATGCCCTCCTGGCAAATATTTCCCATAATTCTTCAGAATTTATGTCTTCTCGGTGCCTCCCTCTGCACAATCTTACCTCCAAGGTGTTCAACAACCTTGAGGTTTCCTCCCTGAGCCTAAAAATTTAGTTGGCGCACCCTCCTAGCTGGTCTCTGTTTGAATCTGTAGAATTCAAAAGTGCACTCTATGCACTGGCTTTCAAAACCCGCAGTGTTCTGTCACACCCTCTTGGCATGAAGCCTTAAAGAAACCCAAACCTAGAATCAAATAACTTAGCAGACAATGAATTTTGTCTATCCCTGCAAATGCACACCTACTGTTAGCACTTGGTAAATTTCCTAGAGGTTGAAACAGAAGAAATCTACGAAGGTAACTTTATCCAACCGCTTTTAAAGTTGGGAATCTAGCCCTTCCAGCTTCAAAGAGGGATCTCTCTATATGATTTAGCTTTGTTTTATAACTTCAGATATTAGGCTAGGTAACGGAACAGGTAGATTTTGTTGTAAAAGTGTTTTTGAAATGGTTGCGACAGTATACACCTCCATTGGGCTATGGGGTCTATGTTATAACAAACATGAGAAAGAAACCATAAGCATAAGGGAAAACTCCCACAGGACGAGATAATATACTCACTGGATCTTTAATAATTTAGATGATGGACAGAAGAAAAGATGAGAAAGATCATTCAAACAAGAAGCAGTTAAGAATTCCTTAATTGAAAACCTTAGAAGATAAACATTAAAACCTTTAAAGTCGGAAACAGGGTATCTAAGATAAATCCTGCAACATACGCTACTTTTAAAGATTGGTTTCAGAAAACAATATGATCACAAAGAAAGAAAAACATTCAACTTAGAGAAAAACGTCACCAGTGAATACACGCAAGAATCCTGTGAAAGTGCTTCCTCTTTATTAATGGCAGATCTCTTCAAAAATAATTACAGTTTGATAGCGTTAGGGTGTAAAGATCAACAACCCCCAATACTTCGAAAGGTGAAGTATTTATAATTCAAATTACAAACGTTCATGTCATAAATGATCGGGACGTGCTCATTCTATTTTTAGCCTAACTAATTTAACTGATCAAAACTGCTTGATGACTCGGTACAACTGCATGCGGAATTTCTGGGGTAGGCCGTTGGTGAGGTGTAACCTCTTCTGACTGGACATGTGACTGGACCTGGGCAGCTCATCTGCTAATCGAGAATATCGCAGAGTTCTTCCAATCTGAGATGACTAGGCACGGTGACTTTGAGCAGCCTCCGATACACCTCGTCCATTTCTGTATATTTGGCAAACATGGGCTTTGTGAGGAATATGTATCGAATCTCGTGTTAGATGTTGATGTCAAATTGGAGGGCGTCCAGGAATGCTTTGCCAGTGATACTCCCTTGTATGCCAGCAAACTTTGAACTATCCTTAGACACTTCAGACAGTCTCTTTTTATAATCTGGGAGTGTCATCAATTTATCATTAATAACTTTCAGACTGGGGAGACCCTTCTTCTGGAGAGCTTCGATCTTGTTGAAAAACCTTTGTACTCCCTGGTCCATTGTCTGAACCTTCTCTTCGAGCTGCAGCATTAATCCTCTCTTGGTCAAAACCCTCTTGACCTCAAGGATTGTCTATGTTCTGTCTTCTATCTTCAGCTCTTCTAGATCTTCTCTGGTCTTGGAATTCAGGAACCTGATGATCTCATTTGCTTGTGTTGGCATGTCTCCCAATTCCACTCTGATTTTCTCTACTGCCTGTTTTCTCCTCTGTAGCAACTCATTATGTTCAAACATAATCTGGATCATTGGCCATATTTCATTTATGGACTTGATGATGTCTGTCCATACATTCTCTTTGACCTCAACCAAAGTCTTCCTTGCCACTGTTTGTTTTTGGAGTTGTTGTAGTTCTTTCCTTAGTTGCTCAGTTACCTGCTTCTCTTTGGACAGGCTGGTTTGGAAAGAAGTTTTGATTTCTTGGAGGTTCTCCACTTCCTTCTTCAGCCTACTGATTTCAGTCTCTTGCAGGTTCATCTTCTCCATGGATTTGGCCAAGTCTGTTGTCCCTTCTGGTAGTGACACTGGTGTTGCAGATGGAATTGTTGTTACTGTTGTTGTGCTCAATCCTGCAATTGGGATAACACTCAATGGGATGCCCTCCATCGGCTTCATCTATTCTCTCTCTTTAAGTAATCTTTCCATCTCAACCTCCATCTCCTTCAGCTGAGCATTCTGCTCCATGAGCAGCTTTAGCATTTCGTCTTTCTCGCCTTCCTTTTCAGCTATCTCCTTTGCCTGTGAGTCTTCTGTAGGTGGGAGTTTTAGTTGTTTCCTTAAGGATGCAATGTCTGCATTCTTTTTCTTTATCATCTCTTCTGCTACTTTGACGTTCGCAGGATCATAACCGATCTTGAGGACCAGCTCCTCCAACGTCTTGATTTTGTTGTCTTTTGCGAAAGATGATATTTTCTCCATCTTGAGTTGAGTCTGAGCATTATTCAGTGACACCTGAAATTTTGTTGCAGAAGCTGAAGCGTGTGCTAATGTGTGAAAAACCATCTCCCCTGTTTGTTTGTGCAGATCCATCTGATCTTCTGGATGCACGTCCTTCGCCTGGAATTCGAAGGTGGCCCTCTTGTAGTCTGAGATCACTTTGGGATCTGGTACCTAGGCTTGGAGGTAGGCCATGTGMATTCTTCCCTTTTCTGTATCAAATGYAGACAACAGCCTATGCTGCGCAGTTGACCACTATTTCTGAAACTAGGCGTATGTACTGCTGGTGAGGGTCTCATTCTTTTTCTTGATCAATTCGTATTTCTCGAAAATGCCTAACTTCGGCCTAGTTTTGCTTGGATGAGTATCCAGGGGAGAATCTGTGGATTTCTTCGGTACTGTTGTTGTGATTTCCTTATGCTGGCTCGAACCAAAAGGTAGAGTGATCGGCTTGATCACTGGGGTAGTCACTGTGGTAGGTGGGACTTCTTGTTCTACTGTCGTGCCAGGTGTTGAAACTGTCTTTGGCCTCTTGGTGTGCATCTGGAACTCCTCTGATGACACCTTTGTTACAGATGGAGACGACTCTTGTCAGTGCCTCTTCTCCTTGGGGACCTGTGGTGTGGTAGTGTGTGGCACACTTGTCGAAGGCACCTGTTGTTCCCCTTAACTTGCTTTCCCATTTCGACTAAGGTGTCAGGCACCCATACTGTCTGATTTGCAAATTTTTCGATCTCGGGTTTGGATTCATGAACATATGGGATATTCTTATTTCTCACCTGCATCTCTGAAATGATCCTACATGGATCATAGTGCCATGTGAAACTCGTAAAGAATTTCATCTCCTTCAGCATTCGATCAGCTTCTTCATCGACACCTCGACTGTTGCAAATGAAGGAGCCAATTTGCCCCTTGATGCACAACTGCTGCTTTTTCTTCAATGAGACGAAATGAATGTCGTCTGAATTCATAATCTATCTAATATACTCTAATGTGAAGATTCTTACCGGCACGTACTTTGGCAGTTTGTAGGGTGCCAATTCGCACCCGAAAACTCTGATCTCAGTGTGGTTTTGATACAGGTACCAGTCTCCTGTCTTTGCATTGTCCGAAAGATGTAGAATTCTCTGGACCTCGTCATTTATTCGTGGCTCAGGCCTGCTACTCAGCATGCTTACCACCGGGTGATAGAAAAGATCAATGAAAACCTTGAAGCTATACTCTGTGGAGTTCTACTTCAGAAGAGAATTCCATGCTGTGACTGGTTGTGGCCTTCCGTCTGCGTCCATCTTCTGCATGGAGAAACTGAATTTTTTGGCTTGAAAGTAAACGAACGTGTATGTCAGTATAGAAGAATATCTGAACATGCCCTCTGTGCCAAAGTTCATGAACTGTTCGTGAATATTGTCGGCCAAGAAGGCAATGTAATTGAACTACGTTGTGGGATTTTCATCATTTGAGAAAATAGAGAGAAAACCCAAGATGGGCTCATCCACCCATTGGTCAGAATAGTAACCCAGCAAGGCACAAAGGGAGGAAATAATTTGGTTTCCTTTGGTGGAGAACATGGATGACGGGTAAGGGGGATTTGTGGAAGGGAATTGAGTGGAAGTGGGGAAGAAAATCTCGAATATCTGAGCTCTCTCGGGAAAGTTCATTTTCTGATATAACTCAGTGAGGATTTCTAAATTGAAAGGGGACGTAAATTCAGCACAGGGAATTTGCATCATCTGGTCAATGTCTTCGGGAGTGATGAAGAAGAGGACGTCTCCAGATGAAGAGACGATGGCCCTCTGGTCGGGGATATAATGGGCTTGGCATTTCAGCGCGAATTCAGGGAAATGGTGTATCTGGGGAAAAAGGTACAGGGGCAAATTTGACTCCCAGAGTCCAATTTCATCGCTCTGGTCCAGGAACACCTCCCTGAGCCATGACTAGAGATCTGAGAAGTCGAAATCGCATATAGTATCCGCGATCAATCTATCTTTATCAACCAAGGGAATTTTTTCCAGGTCGACAAGAGGAGGAAGAAAAGGATTCTCCTCTCCTTCCGCTTGTCTTGGCTTTGACACCATTTCAGCAACAATACCTGCAATAAACACGATGTTAGTGGGGTAGACTGACTGTGGATGAAGGTGGCGGAAAAGCAATGGAGGCGTAAGAGTAAAATTTTCTGGTGCGATGGACGAATAGTGAATGAAGAGGGGAAAATGGTAGTTTTATTTAAAACTGGGGTCAATTAGACGCGGGAAAATGGTCAGCATGACAACGGGTATGTTATCCAGTAATTAATGGACAACGGGCCACTTAGGGGTGATATGGCAGGTGACGGTGGCCAACACATATGGATGGTTGACGTGGCTGCTAGGGATTGGAGGTGATGGGAAGTGAAAGTTGCCATAAGGGGCTGGTCATGAGTGAAAAGGGTAAAGGACTGACATCAGTTATGGGATGGGACACGACCCCGGGAACAAGTGGGACAAGTGGACTCAGTGGAGGATGACGTCCATGAGTGACGGGGCTGTCAGATAGCATGTGTGGGATGGGACTTGAGGA
>JZKD02S0200295.1:1236600-1253893 GCA_000966675.3 Picea glauca | reverse complement strand
AAATCTAAGAACTTTTGAATATTCTTACCTTTATTAGAGCACAGAGCTTACAGACCTTACCTCTTTTCTGCATATCTTACCTCTTTCTTTCAGAAATTTCCACTTTTACTTTTATTAGAGCACAAAGCGTTCATATCTCGCTTATTTTCTTCAGATCTGATCTTCCTTTCTTCAGATCTGACCTTATTCCTGGCACAAAGCTTCACAGGTCGGGTAAAAAGTTGCGCACTAGGGAAACAGATCTACTCACAAAGCTTTCTTTTGCACAAAGTTTCTTCTTCTTTAGTTCCCAGCAATCAAAGTTTCAGGTCCCGGAAACGGAACCATTTGTTGGCACAGGGGCAGACCCAGGGTTCAATGCTTAAGAGCACACCAACAAAGCCCTAACTACCGGCCCTTTTAGCAACACCTACAAAGTAGATGAAGTCTCACCCGAGGTAGAGGCAGGGGTGGTTGCAAGACTTAGGTGTCTGCAACCTTAGCTGGGACACAGATCTATGATTATGTCATTTACAAAGCACTTAGCATCGATCATTCATCAATATTCAACCCTTATTCTACTTCGCAGACAGCACAGAGCATCGCAGTGTACACTCAGATCTACAGTATTTCAGTACTTAACCATAGTAACCCAGATCAGATACAGTAGATCAACACTAAGCATCCTCATACACATCATATCTAACAATCATATATATCTAAGAAGCATAGAGCATAAGTGGATATATCAAAGCACATAGCATAAGAAAAAACACATTGAATCAAAGCACAGAGCATAACACACATATTTACGTGGTTCACCCCCACCCTGGGGCTACATCCACAAGATCTTCTTCTTTATTATTGTCTTCAATATGTTACAAGCACAAAGCCTCCAAAACCCTTCTTCACATAGGACAGAAGATCTGCGCAGCTCGCTAGATCCTTCTTCCTTGTGTTACAATAGTTAGCTTTCTATAGCAACCTCACAGTAACTTGCACCTAGCCTTGCAAGCCTTACACAGTTCGCACAGAGCACTTATTCAACATCACATAGATGCACTACCAATTGCACTAAGAAATCACATCTACTACTTCTTACATTGCCTATCCTTCTATTTATACATTACAAAAGTGGGCCTAATCATGGGTAAACCCACGAGCCGAAATCCCTTTCCCATTACATTAACCCAAAACCCTAAAAGGGCCCAAAAGTGGACCAAGATCCCATGATCTCTGCTTTCCCTGGCACTCCATCTTTGACAAGCTGTCGAAGTCCAAAAACGGTCAAATATGACCAAGTGTTCCTCAAAACTTGGTCAAGCGCCAACACTCCCCACACACCAGTTTGAGTACTCCTATAAGGTCATCTCATAGGTCGACTTTGACTTTGCCCCAATCCCAACGTTGGTTTGTCTTGGACTCCCAACAGTGCTCCAAACCACAGAACCTACCGAGTTTGTTGCCTATGGCTATCAAAGCAGACTCTATCCAAAACAAGAACATAATACTTAGAAGTATCACCCACACCCCTTGAAAAAGGTCAAAATCAACAATCCACTTTTGGAGAACTGGCCTAGAGGGGCCTAAATCCACTCTCGCCCCAAAATTGCTTCTGCAACATCCTCTCAAGAGAATCTGAAACATAGCCAACCATGAATCAGTACGTGAAAGACTGGTGAATAACCCAACACTAGCTTCCAAAAATACTCTTACCACTCCTTCAACAAATTTGATTTGACCATTTTTCAACAGAGCCGGTCGAATAAGGTTTTGCCCATGATTCTAGGTCATCTATCTGGATGTCTTTACCAAATACCATGGAAACCTTCTCCACCCTAGCCCTAATACATTTTTATTATTATTTATGTTGCTCTGTTATCCTTTGTGTTACTTCCTTACCATAATTTTCTTCATCGAATTCTTGACCATGGATGCAAGGCAATGAAGCCAGGAAAGGAGTTTCGAGACTTTGGGAAAGGGGTGATGCATTAATGGATGCACTAACCTCATCCAACTTACCATTCTCTTTGCTTGCTATGGAGTTATTCCACTCGAGCGGTATCTAGAGGATGAGTCGTTGCATGCTTACTATCCTCCGCCATGTGATCAGAGGTCGGATCGATGGGTGACAACCTTCCCTCCGCCAGGCCGCGTGGCTCGATCAAGGGCCTATATTATCTCGGGGATCAGGCCCTCCTCCCCCTCTAACGGGTGATGAACTCAAGGTTTGTTACAAATATATCACCCGTAGAGGCCAGTTCCTCGCCGAAGTCCAAGGTATATGTTAGAAATAATGCCTCACTATGATGCATCCTAGAGTTTAGGGAATGGGTTGGGTTAGTTGGAGGAAGTTGAGATATTCTCTCAACCTCTCCCTCCAAGAGTGGAGTAATTTGGATCTCACAACACTTATTTAAGTGTGTTGTATCTCTGTTTATGATGTGCAATAATACAAATTGTTTTATGTGTGAGCTTAATTCTTCCAATTCTCAATTTGGTATCTGAGCAAGGTTAAGAAATTATTGAGTTGTTGCGTGGAGGAGAGCCATCTACTACGAGTACGAGGAGTGGTGAATTTTTGTGCCTAGTGTTTGAAGAACCATTGATTGACCTGTGCGTCAACATCCAAAATGAGCCATCCGTCCTCACCAGGGATCTATGTTTTGAAAGGGGCGCACGAAAGGATTGTTGTTAGTTGCATTTATTCGCTGCCACTATTCGCAAGGAATTTCTTGCAAATTGTCATGTATTCTGACTACCGGAGCTTAAGGGAGGGCACATATCATTGTTGTTACCGCCAATAGACCCTGAAAATTACTGTCAAGAATCCTTCGTTGTCTTCTCTGGTGGTCATGTTCTAGCCAGATCGCAGGAGATTTGTTGTACCAGATCGCAGGAGATTCGTTGTCAGGAAAGAGGAATAGGAGCCTGTCATGATCTATTGTAATCTGCACAGAGGAAGGAACACCGCCATATCTATTGATTGCAGAGGTATTCATTTTCTGATTAAAGTTTTTGTTGATATGGAGAATATTGCATTGGAAAAATTTAATGGTTTTAATTTTCATACTTGGAAAGTAAAAATACAACTTCAAATGATGCATAAGAATTTATGGGGAATAGTAAAAGGTACAAAGAAGGTACCTACAAATCCCAGACAATTAATTGAATGGGAGAAAAGAGAGGATAGATCCAAGTCCATTCTTGGAGTATCTCTTGCAGATTCCCAACTACACCTAATAGATTTGGAAAAATCTTCTGAAGAAATGTGGGTACAATTGAGTACAATATTTGGGGAAAAGGCTCTAAATGCCAAGTTTTCATTAAAATTACAACTATTCAAATTAAAAATGCATGATGAAGTATCATTGTCTTCTCACATAAATGATCTAAAGTCTTTGTTAGCACATTTGGGAGAGATCGACTCTAAAGTCGATGAAGATGATGCAAAAGCAATTTTGTTGAATAGTTTGTCTCCAAAATATGACAATGTTATTTTTACTTTAACTCAATTACCCTCTCAAACTCTGGAAGACATGATTTCATCACTCTTAGCAAAAGAAAAGAGGATGAAGGAAGGTGACATGGAAGTCAGTTCACATGTTGAAATTGCACTATTCTCCGAGGGAAGAACAAATAAAAACATTGAATGCTTCTACTGTCGAAGACGTGGACATACAACACTGAATTGAAAAACACGTGCTAGTGATCTTCTAAAAGGAAAACAGTAAGAGTCATCTAACATAGCTGAGGACTCACTAGGTGCTATGCATGAATACTCATCCAGTGATGATGAACCTTCTCAATCATCTGTCAAACTTTTCTAGAATATAGTTATTGGTTATGTATGTTAGATATATGTATTGTAAAAACTTTTGATTCATGTTGTATTTCGGTGCTCCAATATCATCAGTTACGTGTTATCATTGTGTTGTTGAGTGTGTGTAAGAAAAAATAAGGTCATTTTGTAAGATTGATTACTGAATGTTTCAGTATCAAGACTATTCTTCGGGGTAGTTTAGAATTATCGATCCTATAAATACTTCAAAGATGGTCGAAAGCAGTTGTATTTGTGTTGGATGAATTGGTAGCTCGAAGATGATGTAGAGAAAGAGAATGTCTATGAAGTTCAGAGATGGGTGTAACTGCGTATGAGGACCAGTGAGATAGACATGACAAAATTTGTGTTGTAAACTTTTGTTATGTTTTGTAATGTAGGCATTGAGGGGGGGTGTTAGAAATAATGCCTCATTATGATGCATCCTAGAGTTTAGGGATTGGGTTGGGTTAGCTAGAGGAAGTTGAGATATTCTCTCAACCTCTCCCTCCAAGAGTGGAATAAGTTGGATCTCACAACACTTATTTAAGTGTGTTGTATCTCAGTTTATGATGTGCAATAATACAAATTGTTTTCTGTGTGAGCTTAATTCTTCCAATTCTCAATTGTATAGAGCTCCATAACTTCGGGCATCTGACTCGACAAAAAATACACTCAGCATGCCAGGAAAGAGGTACCAGTGACTCGTGAGGGATAGGAAGCCCATTGTGACATGTAGGCATATCAGAGACCAAGAGCGGGAAGCCTACCTCTGCACTCTCGCATAACCTCGGGCCCGAAACCACGTGCCCGAACTATAAAGCCCTATATTTCATTAAAATTTATTTAAATCAATATATATAATTAACTCTATAAATCACACCTTTTCTCACCGTACATTTATTAAAATTTATAATATTTTATTATGTTTCATAAATACTCTTTACATTAGAAAATTATTAATTCAAAACATAACCTAACTCTACAAAAATTATCATTTTTCAATTTTTTTTTATTATTAATAAAAAACACTTAATATTATGCCAAAGTGAATACAAAATCATGAATGTGTATAATTCAGAGGATTGTCAAAAGAGTTATAAGTATTGAAATAAATCCTATATCAATTGAGATAAAATCTCAGCAATACATTACAATGGAGAAGTCTAAATGTTATCATTTTTGGTATTTTTCTCCTAATCATCACTACAATCTGGTGATAGATTGTTGCATGCAGCGTGGAATCTCCCTTGGCCATGAGTGGTGAGCCATCAATCTAAACCAATTTGTTTTTTTGCATGTAATTGTTCACGCTAATGTAGAAGTAGAATAAAGGAACCCCCTCCATTCATTATGTTGCCTTGAAATCCCCCAACATTGTTGTTGATCAGGGGCTCAAATTTTGCTCAAATTTCAAAGTGCTCGGAATGCGACGAAAACAATGCCATTGCGTCTGTCTCGTCTTCCTGATTCCGACGGTATATTTACTTTGTCAAATGGACTCTGTATGGAGAAGATATCGCGATCTGTTCGCCAAGCCAAACAGGCAAAAAAATTGATGTTGACTGTACCAGTCCGTACAGTTCGTACGATATGACGTGGCAGGACCGTACGACCGTACAGGGGTGACGTGGTAGATGTTGGTTGGTTGATAGATGGCGAGTCAGGAGATGACACGTGTCCATTTATGGGCAAATGGTATGAGGACACGTGGCCTAATCGGTGGGCGCCACGTGTCACTCATTATTTGGTTTTTGGTTATATGTAAAATGTATTGGAGGCTGCGGGGTTCGACCCCCGGACCTCCCCACCATGTAAACCTTTACAACCTTCGTCCGACCATTAAGCCGCCGCTTATTCCTTGTAATATATATGTGTATCAATTGTTTTAAATTGCATGTATTTTGTATTGGCGGGAGGTCGGGCTGGGGCTTAGCTCCGGCCCGTGGTTTTTGTTATATGCAATGTGACCGGTGGTATTATATGCGCGGGGGGTTACGACGGGTGGAGCCCCTGGTCGCGGGGTTTATATATATATGTTGACCATATGACCTTAACCAGAGCGCGGGGGGGAGTTAACCCGTTATAACAGTTCTAACCACCTTTTTTCCATGCATACGGTCACATGCGCCATACTCTCAGGTGCCGAGGCGGTTAGGGGTTGGCGCGCCCTTAACCGTCCTACGGTTTGCACCGTTGGCGTGGTTGCGCCCGGTGCTAGGTTTTTACGCCATATAATGCGTGTGAGCCAGGTTCATTAAGAGAAGGGTGTGTTTTGTAGATGCAGAGACAACAAGCTTGAAGAGGGGGACTTCCAAGAGGCCTAACTTCTTCGTTTTTCGACCGATTGAGGTGCCGAAAGAGCCCAGACAGGGGTTTTGGGACGCTCTGAAGCCATTGGAGTAGTCGGTTTGTCAGTTTGAGCATTGTAAGACATGTTTTTGAGCACTTTTTGAGCAATTAATAATAATGATCCATTGGAAGTTGAACCAGGAGATGTAGCCCATAAGAGGGGTGAACTCCTTTATCAATTGTTGTGCTTATGTGTTTATGTTCAATGATTATGTTGTTGTCTATGTGTAATTTGCATAAGTAATCCTTTAATTTATGTGTTGCAAACTGGTCCTTTTGCTTTAAACACATAACATTCACTTGCAATAATTTTTCAAGTTTTTCAAGTCTTCTTCATTTTTAGATCAGTTGTCGTCCAATTGCAGCCTTATTTCACAACCATGGATGGGAAGATAGAATGAGGAAACGGAAAATGGATAACCAATCTAATGTAACTCAAGCATTTTAAGGAAAACACTAGCATTAATAATTATTACATGCAAAACTACTCTTCTTTGTGGATGACTATTTCCTAAAAATATGAGCGCACTAAGTCTTACATATATTGAAAAACCTAGTTTTATCAAGGTGGACAACCATTTCCCCCTCACTCACTTGAGGGTGACATCGAAGGGGAGGATTGGTAGAGTCCCTTGACTCGAAAATCTATGTTACTATAAATTATTGCAATCATTAATATATATAATTTATAATATACAATTAATTATCTTAATACTTTTTCAAAGAGTAGTCTAAACATTCTACCTTTTGGTTGTTTTCTGACGACTTTTTTCGTTTGATTTTTCCTGAAATCCGATGAGGAATGGTTGGATATGCAGATTTGAGTGGCTAAGTTTGTATCATCTGAGTTCCCTAGGGGTTTTTCAACACGTTGAATCCATTTATGCATTCAGAAATGCAATTTAAACAAAAGAAAATAATGATTTTGTCTAAATTTACATCGTCGGATTCCGGCCAAAAAACCCAAAAGGTAGAACGTTTAGCCAACGCCCTTTTTCAATTGGTGAATGTGAATGAGAACTTATAATATATATTATAGTATTATGATATACCATATTTACTAGGGAAATTCATGATATAACTAAATGATTATATATCTATATATCATTATATCATTATCTATTTCTCATCTCTCTAATGGCTCCCTTACCTACTGGGTTTATCGGAGAAAGACTTATACTAACAGGTACCTTCATTCTTAATCCCATAATCATCTAGCTCAAAAATCCGCGGTGCTTAAAACTTTGGTTACTCGATCCATCCATATCTTTGATTCTCAATTCCTTGAAAAAGAAAAAGTTCACCTAACCAAGGCCCTTATATACAATGGCTACTCCAACTTTCAAATCACTAAAGTCTTCCACTCAGTCATAATCCCAAAACAAAAAACTATTCCTTTTCTTCTCCACCCCTAGCTCTCACCTCTCTTCCTTACATCTAAGGCACTACCAATCACATTTCCAAAATTATGGCTAAAAAGAATATCAAAACCCCCTTTAAAACCCTAAATCAATCTTTTAGATTTGCTAAGGATAAATCTAATCCAATGCTTGGCTTAAGAGCATACTAGATTCCTTGCTCATGTGGAAAATCATACAATGGCCAAACTAGCAGATCCTTCAAAGTCCGTCTCAAAGAACACATTATCGATAATACCCACAATTACATCTCAAAATTTTCTCTTGCCGGACACTCTTTCAAATCTAAACATTTAATTTGTTTTTACCAAACCAAAATCTTGGCCTTGACACCCTATTACTCTTCTCGCATCATTCGCAAAACCCTAGAAATTGAAAAACATCTAATAATTTTAATCAAGATGATGGGTATAAAGTCAACCAATCCTGAAAACCTATCATTTATCGCCTTAGTCATCAAAACTAATTCACTTTCTTTCTCCTTTGGTTTCCCTTTTCCCCCCTTTCCTCATTTGAATTTTTTTCCTTAACCACTCCTCTAACTTTTCTAATTCTCTTATTTCTCCTTTGTTATAATTATTTGTACTATGTTCTCCTCCCCCTTTTCCCCATTTTAAGCCTTAACTTCTTAATTAATTAATAAGTAATTAGTTCTTTTTAATCCTCTAATCAAATTAATTTCAATTCCTTTCTACATTTGTTTCAATAAATAATTTTTATTTTTATTATAATTTTTTTTAACTATTATCGAAGGCAACCTTTAATTATTATTTTATTTCACCCTTTGAATAATTTGTCATTAATTAATATCAAATATATTCTCACCTTATTTATAACGACTACTTTTTGTTCACTTTTCTCCTCAACATTCTTGTTTTTCTCCTTTAAAAGCTTCTCTACAACACTCTTTTGAAATATATTTGCTTCAAGAGTCTTCGATGATAGGTGGAGTGTCCACTCGAAACATTGGACGTTTCAAAACACCTTACACAATTATAAATCCAAAAATCTAAACATCAACAAATGATAATATTAAATGATTATGTATCTATATATGATTGTATCATCATCTATGATGATGATGCAATCATTATATTTAACAAAAATGATAATACAAAATGGTTTTTGAACAAATAACGCTTCCAAACCCAACTTAGAACTAACACAACATATATTATCACACTAGTAACTTGATTTGAAATAATCAAAGAAATGTAGTGTTGGAACTTAACCTAGATTGGATAACATAACTCGGTAAACCCTCCTCACATCATTTGGGTATATATATATATATATATATATATATATATATATCGATGAAATGTGCATCTCGAGGAAACCCTCTAGGCACTTCTCCTCATTCTAAGGACGATACCTGGTGTAAACTAGTTGGTTGTAGTTTTGGCAGCCTAACCTGGTGGGGACATTGAGTGAGACCCAATAATATCTACAGAGGCAACAAGCCTTGGGACTTGACCCCATGACCTTTTGCTTTTAATCCACAACACTCAACCACTTGATCTAACCCACCAAGCTTATATGTGTATTTATATTTATAAACATAAGTTTCCTAAATTTGATTTTGATCTTAGTACTACAAGATTGCCACAACTTGGAATTGTGGCTCTTTGGGAATAAATTTATGTTGAGCATAAACATTCATACAATCACCAGAAAAAAAACTTTGGATAAATTGTAGCTCTAAGCCTTTGTTGGGTTACAAAAAAAGCTATAGAGCCAAGGACATGATTGCATTGAATGATGGACTATAGAACAACATCACTAACATTTTGTTTCCATTGTCAATATTAACACACAATGTTATGCACTCTTTGTATCTCTTGTTGCTAATGGCTAATAAGTTTTCCCTAATATCAGTCGAAAAAGTTGCAAGAGTGAAGAGTTGGAACATGTGGATCACTCTCCTTTACAACTAGAGTTTACCCTAGCTACCGCCATTCATTGTCGACCAAGAATCGTTGAAGTAAACCCTATCCATTATCTAGTGAAGCCATGCCATTTGTTGGAGCAAGCCTCAGTCATTGCATACAAGGGTTCGAGGCAGTGAGAGGGAATATTGTGAAGCTTTCCAAGGAAGAATGGGACACACCAACAACTTAAAGATGGAGGCATTTATCTCTTTGGTCATGTCCCTGAACCCAAACAAAATAAATCAGCCCCAACAAAGAAGATTTGTATAACGATTGTAAGTCATCCCTTAGCTAGATCTCCTATCAGCAAAGCAAAGAAGGAAACACCTCATCATGTGTAAGCATGCTCTAATTGGAAAGTTTACAGGCCTTAGGCCTAGTCCAAAAGTTGTGGAAACTTGTGTAACAGAGCAATGGTCCCCCAAGATTAAAGGACATGAAATATCATTTGCTTCTGGCCAAGGCTATTGCATTTTTCTCTTTCTAAATAAAGAAGAGCGAGATTTGATATTTTCTTTGGTCCATATTTTATGGGATTCAGGGGAATGTATCTATCTTCGTGGTCCCTTGACTTTAATCTAGAAGAGGAAATTACAACAACCCTGAATTTTCTAGGATGATTGCTCTCTTAGAGATATTGGAAACAAATTGAGTTGATTCATCAACAAAGAAAAAACAAAAGCAAATTTGTTTTCTTGTGCAAGAATATAAGTGGAGGTGGATTTGGAGAAGGCACTCCCAGCATGAGGTCTCCACTCAATGAACATATGACATTATGCATGTATTTGCGAGATATTAATGTGTTAGCAACATTACTTGTCTTCGGCATAGGGATATCCGCGTCTGCAGGTTGCACGAGAAGTGCCTAAGCGCAGCACACAGAAGAAGTCCTTTTTGGACTTAAAATCAAGTGAGCGGGAATTTCATTCTTCAACGGAAAGGATCCAGGGACAGAGCAGAACAACGATTGATGGGTAATTGCATATTAATCGAGTCGCGTCAAGTATAGCGCTAAAAGTTTTAAGGAAGTCAACGGTCGGAATCCTTCGGGAGGCACTCGTGAAGTTACGAGGGTCGTTGATCGCAAGCAGTTCAAGTGCAGTGTTATTTCTCGAGCTCGGGGTTCGCGAGTTCGAAGGGCGGACCATATCCCTTTGGTTGCGCAAGATTTCGAGTTACAAAAAGTGTCCAGAGGAGGTCAACCGTCGTTGACCATCACATCTCGGGACTTCGCGAAGGGAGAATGCCAAAGTCTGATACTCCAACTTGCGAGGTCACGAGTAGCGAGACGCGCTAGTACTTGGGCCCTAGCCAACGATTACATATGGAGAGCGCTGACCAGAAAGGGAGCCCTGCCCATATCGCCGTCTTGGGAAGCGGGAGTTGAAGAAGAGGAACCAAGGGTCTCCGGCTCGTGAATCGCGAAATGAAAAGCACTTTTAATGACGGGCCCACAGTATCGTCGAAAGTGTTACGGACCGTCCGATCAAAAGAGGGGTACGTGATGCGCGATTAAGTTCTCTCGTCCCTTCTCACATCGCGACTTCAAAGAACAAGGATCAACCTCCTCCCAGCCTCGAGGCACGAAGCGTCGAAAGTGCCCCAGGGCGGGCCCACAACATTGTCGAGAGAGTTCAGAACCGTCAAATCCAAAGGGGCGCGTGGCGCCAGATTAAGCCGTCTCGACGTTTCACTCATCGCGTTTTCAAGAAGAAAGGATTAACTCCTTCCGTTCGCAAACGTCGAAAACGCTCTGGGAATAAACATGGGGTCACAGCCCGTGGTCACTTGGGAAAGAAAGGAACTGTGTTGTAATGGGCCAAAGGCACCGAATCCAGTCGCCAAAAGGATCATCTCAATCTTCAGGTACCATCTGATATGATCCCACTCCCGGCCTTCGCTTGGAGTAAATAAAGGCGAAAAAGGGGTGGGTGAAACCTCTCCTCATGCATTAAGTGTAAGGTATGGAAGGTCTGGCAAGCGGTCCGCTCGAGAGCGTCCTGTGTACCCAGTTCTTCAAAGAAGCCATGCCGAGTCCTCGACTAGCCAGAGGATGTCTGCACACGCTAAATCAACATTTACTGGCTCAACTACTTCCCCTGCATGAGCCATGCGCAGTTAAGGTGGCGTCTGACAGAGAAAGCCCATCTGAATTTGGCTGAAGGGACACCGAGCCTTGGATGATCAAGGACACCTCTGTTAGGCGATTTTCCTGAGTATATAGACTCAGTCTTTGTATTTTGTAATGATAGATGGTTGAGCAAGGCTCCCGATTGTAAAGTTTTGGTGAAGCGTTGGTCGCTCTGGTTAATGTATAAGGCATTTGAGATTTCTTACTTTATGGATGTCAGCTTCTTTTCCATTTCTTTGTTTACTGTGTTAGAACAACTCAGAATTGGAGGATCCAGTCGAGTTGTAGCTGTTATAGGATGATGTAGGTTGGATCACTGTAACAGTCGCATTGTTTCTAATCAGTTCATGTGATTTTCTTAGCACTGAACGACTTGGAATTGAAGGATTCAGTCGAGTCACCCTTCATCTCCTTGAAACTCTGGACCAAGAGGATCTTGGCTTCTAAGTTTTTCTTCTTCAAGCTTCCTAAGGCCTGTCGCCCGAGGCAGTCTTGCTCACCCTTCTCACAAGGCTTCCATCTACCACCCTTTAATCAACTTATTGACAGAAGTTGGATCAAGACCTCCCTTGCTTTCTACATACCAGGCCCAGTCTCCTGCGTTAAAGCTATATCTTCTCGAGTCTTTACCCATTCGATCACCCCATTAAGCAAATCGTGACATAAAACTGATGGGCATTGGGCTCTGCTCCTGCAAGCAATCCAGGGGTGACTTCTGACGCTAACATAATGAATACCTTAATTTCACTAGATATTCCTTTTTTTTAACCCCCCTCCTAATGCATCTTTCCAATAAATAAAAACTCTATTTTTACTAGGTATCCTCTATTTTTACCAAATACCCCTTTTTATACCCCTCAATACCTATAAACCCCCTCATACCCCACACACCCCACCAATACCTACAATACATTGTCTCTATTTTTCACAATTTTAAAACCCCCTTTATGATTAATGAACATGATAAGATGTTGTTCAACAAGGTGAAGCCCTTATGACTCTTAGAGGCTTTTCAAATCAATCTAGATGGGTGGAGCCACCACCAAATGCTATATTATGAGTAGATTCCATTCAAGTGCAATACATGTCATGTTTGCAGACATTTTGCCAAAAGTTGTCCATAAGCCCAAGAGGAGTAACCTCCCTCAAAACAATAGTCAAGAAAAGAACCTGAATTCAAGATAGTTCTAAGCAGGCACGTAAATTCCCAATGTAAAGGGCCACCTTAATCAAAGCCTTCCCAAGGGGGCCCACCAAGCAATAATCAATTTGAGGTTCTTGGAAATCTAGATGGTTTAGTGAATCCATAAGACATGGAGAAAGAAGTTGAAAAGGAAGAGGAACCAGTAATAGACTCCAACTCTAGATCAACTTACCCTAATAATGACACAAATCCATCCCTTAAGGATACAAGGATCAATGCCCCACTAGAAGAGAAGAACTCAGAGGAAGGAGAGGCATATGAAGGAGAGGCAAAAGAGTCACGGGAGAAAGAAGAGGAAACAAAGGAGGAAGAAGGGGAATCTAATTAGGAAGAGGAAAGAGATGCAAAGCAAAAAATGTGGGTCCATTATGAGTTTTCTAAATCTTTTTCTTTTGTTGAAATTCTAAATAATGCTCCAAATGCCTCCCCCCCTCTCCCCCCTCTCACAAGGGGAAGGAAATCTAATCGAGACCATATAACTTATGATGCGGAAACAAATATCCTCTTGGGATGGCAATCAACTATGTTCTTTCTCTTGATTAAGGGGGGGATTACAACTAGTAATCAATAACTATTCTATTTTTTTGCATTCTCCTTTGTAATCAATATGTAAGAATATATCCTTATACTTAGGATTTTGGCTCGAAAAGCCCCTACAAGAAAGTTAGCCACTTGCATTAGTGTGTGCACATAGACCATCAATGAGGTTTGGTCTCAAACAAGTTGAAGAACCAATGACTTGCCAAACAAAGCCTTGTGGTCAAGGCCATCCTACTTGCTAGGGTCCTCTTAAGATACTCTTTCTCCAAACCCAAATTCTAACTTAGTGTTTCTAGCAGTCCCTTTACCAAATTGGTGATCTCTTTGTCGAATTCCTCCATTGTTTTCCTACTACCATTCATTGTATTAAATTTTTTTTATGATTATGTGTTGCAATTAATGGTCAATCTAAACTTAAACTGCATCAAAATTGACCAAACATAAAGAATGTTGAACCTAGAATTTATATTCCTACAAATTTATGACTTAGTCAAACAAGAAAAACTCAAATACCACATATAAAACCTATTCTATCTGGTTCTCACAAAACAAACATATGAAAATACTCTTAACAATAATAAATTTCTTAACCACTAAATTTCTTAACCACTATGAAAAGTAGGTGGATAAAGTGTTTACTAAATCGTACACCATTAAAACTACAAAGTTTTTATTACTTACATTCTTTTATTAGGAAATAACTACTTCTTTCACCAATCATTTTACATGCCTTATCTAATTTTATGCCAAATAACTCACATACCTTATCTAATTTCTATGCCAAATAACTTGGTACATAATATGTTCATGATACAAATGCGAGGGGTATCTCTTCATGATGCAAGCTGAAAGCTAATCTAATGCACCTAAAATGAATTTCAATCTATGAATCTGTCCTCTAAATATTGTGAGAGGTAGTGTTTGGGCATATCGATTATGAGGAATAATATATTTATGAAATATGAGCACGGGAGCCCTTTTCAAGTTTTCTGCCTTGTCTTGGATGGCTTGCACCATAATAAAGGGAAAACAAGGAATGTTATCCTTAAAGACAAATAGTTATATTAGTTATAACGAGGGTTAACAAAAAAAACAATTAAAGCTTGTAAAATTAAAAAAATGCAATGTGAAGTTATGTAATTTGTGTTTTTTAATCATGGAAATCGATAAGTTCTAATGATCTAGTTACGAGGGATAGCTTGAACGGCAAAGACGAGTCTTTCGGGCTGCTGCTTTCCACCCCTATATCATCCACTATGTGGGGAAGTATCGGGGTGGGTTTCCAGCGGGTTAACTTCCATCTGGAAAAAAAAAGTCCAAATAATCTAAGTTAAATCTAGAAAAAATTGTCCTAATGATCTAAGTTAAACCTATAAAAAAAAATGCAATGTAGAGTTATGTAATTATGTAATTTGTATTTTTTAACAATGAAAATGGATAACTCTTCTTAATGATCTAAGTTAAATCAAGAATCAAATGTGATTGGTTTTACTATATTTACTATCTGAATTAAAAATGAATTCTAAACAACTAAAAACAATAATTCATATAAATTTATATCACTAGATTCCAAAGAAATAAACCATTTCCTAAAACAACCATGTTAAATACCTTATTATAAAAAAATTAAAAACAATTTTATGTTAACCGTTATTTCAAATAAACTAGCCGTTGCACGGCCCTCAACGCCTCTTCAACCTTACCTCACCCTCATTAAATCCATCACCACCATTACTCACCCGCTTCCTGTTTCAAGTTGTCTGTGTTTGATTTCAAGTCATCTTTATAAGCTCGAAATTTCATTCTGCAATTACGCTCAGGAAGTCAACCGGAACTACCCTGTTCTACCGCTTTGCATTTTGAGTTTTGGTTTGAAGCCAATATCTGAATTTCATTTTGCTAAAAAAAATGGCTGATAGCTGCACAGATCTGATCGTTTCTCAACCAAACGGGAATGTGTCTACTGATTCTCACATTGTGGAGATCCCTGTGGATCTTAAGGATAAGAACCCCTCTGATATTCCCACTCTGCCTTCTCCCGTGAAGGCCCCACAACATCCATTAGAAGAAATCGCAGATAGCAGAGGCCATCTTCTGCTGTTGAAGCTGTGGCAGAGGGACGAGGAACTTATTGCCCGCCGCATTGAAATAAAGGAGTCAAGGATTGAGAGCATCAAGAAAGAGATCTTCCACCTTGCTTGCTTGTATTTTGCCTTCCATGGGATTGTTCTTACCCTTCTATTCACTGCTGCCACTCAGGAGAATGCTCACACTTGTATCAGATGGTGGATTCCTTCCACCTTGTCTGCCGTTACGTCCCTGGCTCTCATTTCTTCCATTCAGTATAAGCTCATTCTCCAAGGAAAATATATGAAGATGTTGCACAGGGATATAAGCAATTCCAGGGCTCTGAGCAGATGTATTCAGGAGCTCAGAATGAAGGGCGTAAGTTTTGATCTGTCCAAAGAACCTCAGACTAACAAGAAGATGAAGAGCTGCAGTGTCGAAACCAAATTCAACCCTCTCAGATGGTGCTCTCAGTTCTGTCTTCCCTTTACCTTGACTCTCACCTCAGGCATCATTCTCTGCTCATGCAAGTTCATTGCCTGTAGCTAGCCAGCCATTACAATGCTCCAATAACTAAGAGTTCATGGCAGCCAAATCATTTCTTGAATTGCTTGGGATATCCCAAATCAGGCGGTAATGCGCCTTCGGGCTTTCGGGGACGGGTAACGAAAACTTCCGATATGCATGTAAGGAATTCGGTGGCTGATCTTTGCTTTTGTTTTGAATAACAGGGAGGAGACCACAGAAACAGAGGACAAGATTGAATATCTTCGCTTCGGACCTGATTGAGCAGTGCTCTGTTTTTTATAAGCATTAAATCCTCCCACTGTGGTATGTTCTTACCCTATACTTGTGTGTTTTTTTCATTTTTTTAAAGCAATATTAAACATGGCAGTTCTGGTTCTGTGTTTGGTGAGGGCACGTCTGATCTCTTTAGTATAAAGATTGCCAGTATACATTCAATATAACAAAATACAAAGGTGGGTTACAGCATATCAGCATATGGTGTGAGATGGAACTTCAGTTACTTCGTGCACAACATTTTAGTATGGGAGGTAATTGAAATATTGATCTCTGTTTCTACATTGAATTTCAGGACAAAGTTACAGAGGAAGAAGAAACAGAGGGCAGGCGTCAATGCTCAAAACCTATCAATCAGTGCTCTGTTACAAGTATCAAATCCGCACAGGTATTTTTGATCTATTAAAGAAAATCGTCTCTGGCAATAAATATCAAACACAGCAGTTGTCGTTCTGTTGGTATGGAATAATCCGTTTTATCTTGCTCTTCTAGTTTTCTTCTTATTAATAAGAATGTGGGAGTACAATAGAATGTAAAAGCTGGTCAAATTAGTTAAGTCTAGCATACAATTGGAAGTGGGTTGTCCCARTGTACTAGAAAGMAAAAAGGTAGATATAATTCTTTGAGAATACATTTGATCAGGGTTAGGAAAAATAAATACATAGAAAGTCCTGCAGATAGAGATGCCATTTACAGGATTGATTAATGATTGAGAGAATCTGCAGATTGGTAAGATTTGTTAGTTAGGAGGTATTTTAGATAGAATAGTCTGAATTTGTAAGTTAGATAACTTAGAATGGATGGTTTAAGTGGCACTATAGACTTGGCAGGCTCGAATGGACTAGGCTAGATATAGGTTAGGGTAAAGCCATGCAATGTGCAACTTTAACGCACGAGTTCGAGCCCTGCTTGTAGAGGCATTTAGCAGTGCTTTTAGGAATTGACCTGTCCAAAATATAGAGGTGAAAAGGATTAAACATAGAAGATATAGAAGTAGAGATTGTTTACAATGACAGGTCAGGTACTTCTGAACTTAACTCAACATTTAGC
>JZKD02S0200295.1:1212784-1226588 GCA_000966675.3 Picea glauca | reverse complement strand
CCGACTTCTTATTCTGCCTATTACAATTGTCTGTTGACCAATCCGCAAAAGGGGATTTGGTCCTAATACAATTACCGACATGATCAATCCACAATGGGGATTGATCCTATAAATAGTATATCAATAATAATAAGAATACTCTTTGCAGTTACATTATTTCAACATAAAGAGCTCTTCCATCAGCTCGCCATCAAAATCAAAGTTGCATTTGTAGGAAAACGCAGGGTTGAGGAAAAGTGTTGTTGCATGAATGGGTCAATGGATAATCTCGGTCCACCGATTATCAGTCAAATCCCATAGCATCATTTGTCTACTAAACCGAGGGGTATCCTTGCCCACATAATAAGCTTGGATAGTTTCTTTGGTCCTATCCATGACCTCAGAAAAATAGGCCATTGCGGGCATATCATTATCAACCAATCTCAGAACCTTTATCAAAGGTTGACTAATTGAGCACATCTCTTTTGTAAGGCCTTCCTATTTGAAGGCCTAAAAAAGAAATATCTCCTAATCTCCTACTGAAATGACTGCAATTTACTTTAGAATTTTTCTTTATACAAGGAATAAACTAGTAAATAGATAACATAATAACAATAGCATAATAATAACAGACCAACTAGTAAAATACATACCTCGATCTGCAGGTTGGTTGATTTAGCCTCTTTCCTGTTTGTTCTTGTTCTTGCCCAAACTGCCCCAAATTGCCCAAACTGAATATTTACCTCCCAGCCAACTAGGAACAGCCTCTCTGGCTCCCTAGCTCTAGGAATCCTTGCGGTTTCCTGGCCCCCTAGCCCAAAGTTCCCAACAACAACAGTGCCCCTGTAAAAGTTCCCCAAAACAATCTTTTCCTCCAATCTCCTCCTTCTTCCCTCTCTCTTTCAGAATTTCTTCCTTGCCTTTCTCTTCCTCAATTTTTCCCAAAACAAAAGACCCCTCTCCAAGTCCTCTCCCCTCTTCCTTATCCTCCTCTCTCGAATCCCTCCCCCTCCTTCAATTCCCCAACTGCCTTATCCCCTCATTAATTCCCTCACCTACCGTAAAATAATAAAATAGTAAAAAGACTCATTGAATTTATTTTAATAATTAATTAAATTAAAATTAACAACTATGATCAATAAATAATCAATTAGGTTGTTACATACACCCACCCTTCAAGAAACTTCATCCTGTAGTTAGAGTAATTTACAATACAAGGGTAAAGATACATGATTCATACATCCATATCAGATAAACAACATCATCAATTTAAAACACTTATACATACTAGTGTACATGTGCAAGGCATGCATGTGTAGCTAGCACATACAGGACACAAACATGTACTAATGACAATAATTATCACACCTAAAGTAATTCTCTTATGCGTCCAATCCAATCAACAAGACCATTCATTTCATAAAAGATAGTAAACCATTTAAAATGTTCGCAAAATCCCTCAATTATAATAATTTAGCACAAGCAACATTCACTTAGGATAATTGTAGTTCAATTAAGCAAATATAAATATACTTATATATATATATATATATATATATATATATATTTCAAAAAGAGGAAATCAAGAAATTTTGCTATAAGGGGAAAACTCCACACACTCTCAACTACGTCTAGTCATCCTTCCTCCCTAACCTACTTCCATCTTCCATCCCTATCCTTCCTCTGCTGGACTATCTTGGAGCGTCAACTATATTGACCTAACTCCAGATAGAATCCGTAAGCAGAAGTGTCAACTCGCTTGACCAAGCTTCCCCAGTAGGCAAACTGGCAGTCATGATCACACGTCTAGGGGAGCATGAGCTAACACTGTCCTCCCATGACTCTAGGTTTCAAAGGATACACAGTGGGAAATGTCTCCACCCCTCTTAATAAAACTAGGGTCAATACCCTACCATGGACCATACAGTGGCACTATGTTGCTGGGAATTTTCTCATCATATATTCAGTTTCAAGCAGTCTCGCCACTTGAAAACCTACACTTGTCCACATATCATAGCAATGCATTTGAACCAACATAATTTCACATACAAAGATTCATACCATATTGTTTCTCGGTCAATGTTCATGACATCAACCGTTTTATTATCATTATCCTTTGGCTATTTCGTAGCCCATTGACCTGCAGATTAGTCTATAACACAAACTCATACATATGCATGCATTATTATCATGTAAATGCATTTAATCATATCCTCAATTCGGTATCCATGTACCAACAAATTTAAATGTCAAAATTTTCAAGTTAGAAATAGGTTGCACAATATCCATCATAATCCAAATAACAATAAACATTCATAGAATTGACATTCACATAGGTCCATATGTCTTAAAAGTTCAAGTGTATCATCAATAGTTTCACAGTAAATAGAAAATAGAGATGATTAGGCCTTAAGTAATTCTAGCTGTCTAAGTCAAAAGGTGGCATTACATACACCCAACCTTTGGGAAACATATTCCCGAGGTGGTCAAAAAAGTGAGGGATGATCTCGTCGTAAGGTCTCTGCATCCTCCCAAGTAGCAGATTCTGGGCTATACTTGTCCCACTGGACCTTAACTTTGTCTACCAAACTATTCCTGAGTTGTCGAACCCTACGGTCCAATATGCGTAACAGTTCGACCATGAGGGTTCCCGTGTCTGATACATGCAATTCCTTCCAATTCAGTTTATGAGATTCGTCACCAACATAATGACATAGAATAGATACATGAAAAACATTATGAGTTTTATGCAAGTGGGGTGGCAGTACGAGATGATAGGCAACGGGTCCAATTCTATCTTGGATTTTGAACGGTCCTATAAATCGAGGCAACAATTTTGTCTCCTTCTCGAACTGAATGGTACTCTTATTAGGCCTGATACGAATGAAAACTTGATCTCCCACTTTATAACTTCGGTCAGTCCTATGTGCATGAACATAACTTTTTTGTCTATCATGTGCTTCCTTTAGTCGCTGCCTAATCTGAATCACCTGTTCCTCCATCTCTTGAATCAATTCTGGCCAAACTGTCGCTCGGTCTTCTAACCTTTCCCAACTCAACGGTGTCTTGCATGGCCTTCCATACATAGCTTCATAGGGTGGCATTCCAATGGAGCTATGAAAACTGTTATTGTAGGAGAACTCTACCCAAGGTAGGTATGTCTCCCAATGGGTTTGATTATCCATAACATACATCCTAAGCATGTCTTCCATAACTTGATTTACTCTCTCATTTTCCCATATGTTTCGGGATGATATGTTGTGCTTAAGTTCAACTGAGTTCCCAATGCTTACTGCAAACTTGTCCAAAACCTAGATGTGGATTGGGAGTCCCTATCTGAAATGATCTTCTTGGGTAACCCATGCAAACATATGACCTCACTTATAAACACGCATGCCACATCAGTGACATCATAAGTGTCTCTAACCGGAATAAAATGAGCACTATTGGTCAACTTATCAACTATCACAAGAATTGCATTGTGTATGTGCGATGTGAGTGGCAATCCCACAACAAAATCCATAGAAATGACTTCCCGCTTCGACATAGGAACATCATGCGGTTGTAGGAGACCTGTCGAGTGGTGGTGGTCAGCCTTCACTTGTTGACACTTTAAGCACTTCGCGATGAAATGGACTACATAATGCTTCATGCCTACCCAGAAGAAAAACTTCTTCATGTCTATGTACATTTTCTTCACACTCGGATGTGCACAATAAAGTGTTCTATGGGCTTCCTTCAGTAATGATGCTTCGAATATCCCCACCCTCGGGGATGTACATCCTTCCATGATATCTTAATAATCCATCTGCTTTTAGGCTATATTCTTCATACTTTGGATCTAATTGCCTCCCACTCTGGAGGGTTGAAGTAACCTTCAAATACCAACTATCTCCAAGAAGTTGCCCCAACACACGCTCCCTCGGATTAACTTTTAAGGGTACCAAGGAGAAGACACGTGGTCTCCTGCTCAAGGCATCCGCGACCACATTCTCCTTTCCCTTGATGTACGAAATTCCAAAATCGTACTCACTCATAAACTCACTCCATCGCCTTTGTCTGGCAGAGATCCCTTTGAGTGAAGAGATGCTTTAAGCTTTCATGGTCTGTTTTGAGTTCAAAGCTTTGCCCCACTAGATAATGTCTCCAAAGCTTCAGAGCTAGCATTACAGCTGCCAACTCTAAATCATGAGTAGTGTAAAGCTCCTCATGTTGCTTCAACTTTCTTGATGCATACGCTATCACTCCCCCATCGTGCATTATCACGACCCCCAATCTTTGCTTCGAGGCGTCCGTGCAGATTGTGAAGTCTTTTTCCATATCTGGCACCGGTAGAATTAGCGCACTGGTTAGTAACCTCTTAAGCTCGATGAATGCAATATCACATTCCTCTGTAAGGTGGTGATGGGTTTCGCTATCTTAGAGAACCCTTCCACAAACCTCCGATAATTACCAGCTAGCCCCATGAAGCTTCTCACCTTTTCTGGGTCCACAGAGATTCCTTCATCGGAAATGATATGACCTAAATAGTGAATCTCTTTCTGGAAGAAAGAACACTTCGACAACTTGCCATACAATTTGTTCTCTCTAAGGCATGACAACACCACTCGCAAGTGTTCCTCATGTTACCTTTCGTTCTTGGAATAGGTGAGGATATCATCCAGAAAGACCTGTACAAAGCAGTCTAAGTACTTTCGGAATACACCATTCATGAGGCTCATGAATACTGTTGGCACATTGGTCAAACCAAAAGGTACTACAACCATCTCGTAATGCCCAAATCAAGTTCGAAAGGCAGTTTTAGGAATATCGCCTTCCTTAATTCTTAACTAGTGATACCCTGTTCGCAGATCAATTTTTGAGAAAATTGATGCTCCTTTCATCTGATCAAAGAGATCATCTATCTGTGGCATTGGGTACCTATTTTTCACTGTAGCACGGTTCAAGTCCCTGTAATCTATACACAGTCGTAAGGAACCATCCTCCTTGACAAAAATTACTGGTGCACCCCAAGGTGAGACACTAGGCCTTATTAGTCCTAAGTCAAGTAGTTCCTTCAACTGCATCTGCAACTCACAAAGTTCTGGCGATGTCATCCTATACGAAGTCTTGGAAATTGGCTTTGCACTAGGTTTTAGCTCAATGGTAAAATCAAGCTCCCTCTCAGGAGGTAACCCTGGCAACTCTTTCGGAAAAACATCCTTAAACTCTGACAATACTGGATACTGATCCATGGAAGGTTCATTCCCTTCATTGACTGCTTCCACTACATATAAAGCGTAGAGACACCTTCCTCCGTACACCGTGGATCTCTACTGACCTTCCTTCATCGTCAACACAAAGCACCATTTTCACGAAACAATCCACCATAGCTCAATGGGCTTCTAACAAGTCCATTCGAATGATTAGGTCATACGTCCCAAGAGTAGTGACGTACACCTTCTATCTAGTAGTACACACTCCCAGGTCTACTAGACAATTATCGACGCTAGGTCCTGCTGCTTGTTTTTCCCCCGAAGCCATCTCGACTTGTTTAAAGTCATTGTGCTTGTAGGCTACCAACCCACACTTTTCTAATGCACAAGGTGAAATGAAACTATTTGTAGCACCAGAATCAAATAAGATTTTAACATTGACATGATTTATAATACTTGACGACTCCACCACCGTGGATTGATGTTCTTCCGGGTGATTATTAACCACGGCATAAATCTAGTGGCTACTACTCGCTCTTCCCATCGTGGCCTTTCCTTCTCTATGCACAAAGCCTACTTGTGACTCTGGACAGTCACGTTGCTAATGAGGTCCTTCGCACCCCCAACAAGTAACTCGGGGTGGAACCTGGGTGCTTCCCTGTGAAAGGCCTCTGAAATGAGTTCCTTCCCCTGGAGCCCCTGCCCCTACTTGTTGCTCCCTAAGAAGGTCGTGGACCTGCTTGCGTCTTTGGCGATGAGTGGGATGTTGCACTTGTTGCCATTGAAATACCTATTGTAACTGCTCTAGGTGCGACTCTATTGCCATAAGGAGGTGGCCTAGAGCTTCCTCCCCTGGTGAAGGTCCTAGGGACCTTCCCCACGAATCCAGGATGTTGTGGAATGGCTGATCTCATACCTCCGTTTAAGCTCATATGCTCCTCCGCGTAACGATCATTTTCAACTACTTCAACTACTGACGATGGTTTCCACATCCGTACCATGGCCCTTATCTTAGGGTTTAACTCGTACACAAAACGTTCTGCTTGTCTTTGATCAGTATCCATGTCCGAGACATATTTTACTAACTCCATGAACATGATCTCATATTCTTCCACGATCCTATTTCCCTGAACTAGAGCATGAAAGGCTCCTACCTGTTGTTCCTCGTAGTAAGCAGGCAAATATTTCCTCTGGAACCTTTCCTCAAAAAGCTCCCATGAGACGGTGTCTGGGGTAAGATGCAACTACCTCTCCAGATTACCCCACCAGTTCAAGGCACTATCCCTCGACTAAAAGATCGTTATCTTTGCCTTTGATGTGGAAGCATAGTCTCTTAAGGCAAAACATCACATTATTCCTTCCAACCATGCCTCTACATGTTCACTTGCACGTCCCTCGGCAAACTCTGGGAGTTTGATCTTCTGTAGTTCTCTGGTGATGTCCCCTGGTGGAGGCCCTCCCTCTGAGTCCCTCGACGCTTCAGGGTTACCCACTCCAGATGGTGGGGGTTCCACTTCAACATCTGTTGACTGGCGTCCCTTTAATGTCTCATTAATAGCCTCTAAGGAGCGCAAAATGAGAGCTAATTCAGGCGGTGGTGGTGGCAACGCCGACATTGGTGGTCCTAGCGACGATGCCCCACGACCTTGATTTCCCTGAGTGCTAACCATCTTGAATAACTGAATCTGCATTAAACCAAATGTTTATCAAGGAAGAGTTTAAGACATTCCACATTCGCTCAACTTATACTTGCAAACATAAGGGTTTAGGCGTAAATTTATTTATACTTGTCTGTAAACAGACATTACTCCAATAAGGTAAGTGGCTTAGGTCAGGGTCAAAAGATTATAAGCTTAGTAACTTCATTTGGGTAAGCTACTATCTCCCAGAGTTTGTTGGGGGTTGTGCAAGTGAATGTGCAGAGGCATGGTTGGAAGGAATGACGCGATGTTTTGCCTTAAGAGACTATGCTTCCACATCAAAGGCGAAGATAGCGATCTTTCAATTGAGGAATAGTGCCTTGAACTGGTGGGGTAACCTGGAGAGGGATTTGCACCTTACCTCAGACATCGTCTCATGGGAGCTTTTTGAGGAAAGGTTCTAGAGGAAATATTTGCCTGTGTACTACGAGGAACAACAGGTAGGAGCATTTCATGCTCTAGTTCAGGGAAACAGGACCGTGGAAGAGTACGAGATCGGGTCATGGAGTTAGTAAAATATGTCTCGTACATGGATACCGATCAACGACAGGCAGAACGTTTTGTGTACGGGTTAAACCCTAAGATAAGGGCCATGGTATAGATGTGGAAACCATCGTAAGTAGCTGAAGCAGTTGAAAATGCTCGTTATGCGGAGGAGCATATGAGCTTAAATAGAGGTATGAGGTCAACCATTCCACAACATCCTGGATTCGTGGGGAAGGCCCCTAGGACTTTCTCCAGGGGAGGAATCTCTAGGCCACCTCCTTATGGCAATAGAGTCGCTCCTAGAGCAAATACAACATGTATTTCAATGGCAGTGAGTGCAACATCCCACTCATCGCCAACGATGCAGGCAGGTCCACGACCTTCTCAGGGAGCAGCAAGTAGGGGTAGGGGTTCCAGGGGAAGGAACTCATTTAAGAGACCATTACGATTCATAGGGCAGTGTGCATGTTCCATCTCGTGTTACTTGTTGGGGGTGTGGAGGACACCATTACTAGTCACAATCAGGCTTTGTGCATAGAGAAGGAACGACCCTGATGGGAAGAGCGAGTAGTGGCCACCAGATTTATGCAGTGGTTAATAACCGCCAGGCAGAGCATCAATCCACTGTGGTGGAGTCGTCGGGTACGCTAAATCATGTCAATGTTAAGATTTTATTTGATTCTGGTGCTACAGATAATTTCATTTCACCTTGTGCATTAGAAAAGTGTGGGTTGTGGCAGCCTATGAGCATGATGACTTTAAACAAGTTGAGATGGCTTCGGGGGAGAAACAAGCAGTAGGACCTAGCGTCGATAATTGTCTAGTAGACCTGGGAGTGTAGGTTGAAGGTGTACGTCACTGCTCTAGGGACGTATGACCTAAGCATTGGAATGGACTGGTTAGAATCCCATCGAGCTATGGTAGATTGTTTCACGAAAAGAGTGCTTTGTGTTGATGATGAAGGAAGGTCAATAGAGATCCACGGTGTACGGAGGAAGGTGTCTCTACGCTTTATCTCGACCATCAAGGTTAAATGTTGCATGAGGCAAGGTTGTCAATTATATGTAGTGGAAGCAGTCAATGAAGGGAAAGGAACCTCCATGGACCAGTATCCAGTATTGTCGGAGTTTGAGGATGTTTTTCTGAAAGAGTTGCTAGGGTTACCTTCTGAGAGGGAGCTTGATTTTACCATTGAGCTAAAACCTGGTGCAAAGCCAATTTCCAAGACACCGAATAGGATGACGACGTTGGAACTTTGTGAGTTGCAGATGCAGTTGAAAGAACTACTTGACTTAGGGCTAATAAGGCCTAGTGTCTCACCTTGGGGTGTACCGGTGATTTTATTCAAGAAGAAGGATGGTTCCATACGACTGTGTATAGATTACAGGGACTTGAACCATGCTACAGTGAAAAATAGGTACCCAATGCACAGATAGATGATCTCTTTGATCAGATGAAAGGAACATAGATGATCTCTTTGATCAGATGAAAGGAACAATAGTTTTCTCAAAAATTGATCTACGATCAAGGTATCACTAGTTAAGGATTAAGGAAGGCGATATTCCTAAAATTGCCTTTCGAACTCGGTTTGGGCATTACGAGTTCATTGTAGTACCTTTTGGTTTGACCAATGCACTAGCAGTATTCATGAGCCTCATGAATGGTGAATTTCGAAGGTACTTAGATTGCTTTGTATAGGTCTATTCTAGGAACGAAAGAGAACATGAGGAACACTTGTGAGTGGTGTTCTCATGCCTTAGAGAGAACAAATTATATGGCAAGTTGTCGAAGTGTTCTTTCTTTCAGAAAGAGATTCACTATTTAGGTCATATCATTTCTGGTGAAGAAATCTCTACGGACCTAGAAAAGGTGAAGGCCATTATGGAATGGCCAGTGTCGAAAAATGCTCATGAGGTGAGAAGCTTCATGGGGCTAATTGGTTGTTATCGGAGGTTTGTGGAAGGGTTCTCTAAGATAGCGAAACCCATCACCACCTTGCAGCACAAGGGGGTCAGGTATGAATGGACAGAGGAATGTGATACTGCATTCATCGAGCTTGAGAGGTTACTAACCAGTGCGCCAATTCTACGAGTGTCGGATATGGAAAAAGACTTCACAATTTGCACAGATGCCTTGAAGCAAGGATTGGGGGTCGTGCTAATGTAGGATGGGGGAGTGATAGCGTATGCGTCAAGAAAGTTGAAGCAACATGAGGAGCTTTACGCTACTCATGATTTAGAGTTGGCAGCTATAATGCTAGCTCTGAAGCTTTAGAGGCATTATCTAGTGGGGTGAAGCTTTGAGCTCAAAACAGACCATGAAAGCCTAAAGCATATGTTCACTCAAAGGGATCTCAATGCCAGGCAAAGGCAATGGAGTGAGTTTATGAGTGAGTATGATTTTGGAATTTTGTACATCAAGGGAAAGGAGAATGTGGTCGTGGATGCCCTGAGCAGGAGACCACGTGTCTTGTCCTTGGTACCCTTAAAAGTTAATCTGAGGGAGCAAGTGTTGGGGCAACTTCTTGGAGATAGTTGGTATTTAAAGGTTACTTCAACCCTCCAGAGTGGGAGGCAGTCAGAACCCAAGTATGAAGGATATAGTCTTGAAGCAGAGGGATTGTTAAGATATCAGGGAAGGACGTACATGCTTGAAGGTGGGGATATTCGAAGCATCATATTCAAGGAAGCCCATAGAGCACTTTATTGTGCACATTCAGGTGTGAAGATTTTCTTCTGGGTAGGCATGACGTGTGATGTAGTCCATTTCGTCGCCAAGTGCCTAGAGTGTCAACAAGTGAAGGCTAACCACCACCACCCGGCAGGTCTCCTACAACCGCATGATGTTCCTATGTCCAAGTGGGAAGTCATTTCTATGGATTTTTTCGTGGGATTGCCACTCACATCGCATAGACACAATGCCATTCTTGTGATAGTTGATAAGTTGACCAAGAGTGCTCATTTTATTCCGGTTAGTGACACTTATGATGTCACTAATGTGGCACGCGTGTTTATAAGTGAGGTCATCCGTCTGCATGGGTTACCCAAGAAGATCATTTCAGATAGGGACTCTCGATTCACATTTAGGTTTTGGACAAGTTTGTAGTCAACGTTGGGAACTCAATTGAACTTAAGCACAACATATCATCCTGAAACATATGGGCAAACTAAGAGAGTAAATCAGGTTATGGAAGACATGCTTAGCGTTGGAGCCGCCTTTGTTTTTTTTAGCCTTTTTTAAATTTTATATCCTAATGCTTGAAATCGAAAGCTAGTTTTGGTGTTCTCGTTTATTTTCCCCAAATTCTCAGGAGTCTCATCACCCAAGCAGCGATGGCTACCATACTCTTAAGGCACGATTTATTTTCTTTTAATCGTTTAAACGAGTCTCTCCTTTTTACCTCGGGATGTCGCATGTCGGAAGTTATAGATCACATAGTTTACAAGTCCCGAGGGGCGAAACGGTGAACTAGTTTTAAAAAGTTTACCCAGATCATTACCGAGAGTAAAAATACTCTAAACCGCAGCTAAGCATCATCGAGATTTCGTGTCTCAACGTTTGCTAGCTCCCAAAGTCTTACCGTCGTAACCCCGATAGCCGAAACCGCGAGATTCTTGTTTTAGTAACCCGGGTTAATGTTAAAGGTAAAAAAAGTTTAGCTGCAGTCTTAGTCACCGTGTTCGCCGAATTTTATGGTTCAAATTCGAAATTCGGCGAATTTAATCGAGCCCCGAATTTATTCGTTCAAGTTCGCCAAACTTAATGGCGAACTCGATTTCGAACTTAAACACGAACTTCAAGCTGAATTTATTCGCGATTTTGTTCGTTTTTGTGTTCATATTCGTTAGGATTCGGGTCTTTTTCGTTTGGTTAAAAGTTAAAACACCCCGCGGTGTGTTTGGTTAATGTTTACTCCAGTCTCCGCGCAGTAGCAGCTCTCCGGTCTCTCCGACTCGTTACTCCACACAGCAGCACGCACGACCGTCGACGCACGCACCTCGCACTCCACTCCGGACCTGCACGACGCACGCAACACGCTCCAGTTCCACGGACCCCAAGTCGCTCCAGTTCCACGGACCCCGAGTCCCGACTTCACCGCGCACGCACTCGCAGCAGGCTGCAGCAGCCTCGGCCCTCCACTGTCCCGACAGGCCGACCCCGACTCCACACTGCACACTGCCTCAGCCCTCGACCCGACCCAACCCCGACCTCAATCCCGTAGGCTGCGGGTAAGTTTTTATTTAGTTTTTTTTTTTTTGTATTTTAAATATTTGTGTATTTCTTTACTGGATTTTGTATTTTTTTGTTGTTTTAAATTTGAATTTTGTTTTTATTTTTAATTTTTTTATTTTAAAAGTTTACATAGTTTAATTTTTATAGTTTTAATTTTGTTTAATTGTTATTTTTATAGTTTTTGTTTTTATAGTTTTTATTTTTATAGTTTTATTTTTATAGTTTTAATTTAGTTTTAATTTTTTAATTTTTTATAGTTTTAATTTTTTAATTTTTATTGTTTTATTTGTATTTTACAGTCATTAGTTTTAATTTGTATTTTGAAAACACTGCCACTGTATGATTACCTAATTGCAGCTGTAAAGGAAATTACATTACACAAAGGAGGTAGAGAACTTAGTAGGTTTGCAATGAACTGGATTTACAGCTTTTGCTTCTGAACTTATGAGACAATTTTTAGTATTATCTTCCAAAGTTGTAGACAATGTCCTTGGGAAATCATGGAACATGGCTGCCTTTCTCATTACCATCATTTCAGGCACAGGGCCGCTTTCCACAGGAAGATAAATTCAGATCAGAGGAAGCATAATTGTACTGATTAGATTGCATCTTCACTCAGAAATCTTTTTAAATATTGTTAAGCATCAATTGGACAAATCTTATCTTTTTCATTCATTCTATAATATACCAGATGAGGCCCAACTTTAAAGTATTAGCAATTCTGTGTTGCAATTTAACTGTCAAATTCTAAAACTTTTTGATTGATATATCAATCTGCAAATATGACCACTATAAGTTTCTTTGGTTTACAGTTTTTTCCATATACTGTTTACATTTTCTCTTGGACCTACGAGGACCAAAATACTAGTTAAACAATTCCATCTTGCAAACAGAATGATGCCAGTGGCAGCCTGGCAGCCTCAGAGATACTAATCTGCATTTCTTTGTGCTCAAGTCCCCATAAAAGCACAGGTTTATAAACTAAAAACTACTAAAATGCAACCAAATTCTGCCAGCAAGAGAATTCCCGTCTTTACAAAATGTTGCCAGTCGAAATGTTGTTTTATGATTTCCTGAACAGTGAAAAGATATGGAAAAGTTAACTAATAACTTATTTTAAATTTACAGTGATTGTATTTTTTGCAATTTTTTTATTTTTTATAGTTTTCATTTTGTTTTATTTTTATTGCAGTAATTGTATTTTTTACAGTCATTGTATTTTTTGCAATTTTTTAAACTTGACTGTTATAAACTTTTAAAATTTTTTAAATTTACAATTGCAGACAGCAGAACCTTCATTTAGTCATCAATGGCACCTCCAAAATCTACAGCTGAGGCATGGAAACATGTCAAGAAAGAAGGAAGTAGTCTTATCTACCATTCATGTCCATAACTTCAGTGGCTCTTTAACAAGGGCAGTGGACCACCTCCTTGGAATCAGTAATGGTAATGGAGGTGATGTGGAAGCATGCACAAAGATATCTAATGAGCAGAAAGAGGCAGTGCAGAAAGACTACAATAAATCAAAGGTAGAAAAGGGAAAAATGAATATGAAGAGGCAGCGGATTGAAAGGGAGATTGCCATGTCTTCCTCAAACACCATTCATTCTTCATCAAACATGGGTGGCTCAAGTTCTGCCCCGACAAAAGCAGGTGGAACCAAAACATTAAACCAATTTTGGAAACCTATTGAMAAACAAGAAGTTGAYGATGYTGTTGCAGAATTTTTTTATGCATGTGCAATTCCATTCAATGTGGCAAGGAGTCCATATTTTAAAAATGCATTCAAAAAGGCCATTGATTTTGGCAAGGGGTATGTTCCTCCTAGATCTGAGGCTTTGAGGACCAGTTTGCTCAGCAAAACAAAGGACAGAGTGACAAACAAGTTGGAAGACATTAGACAGTCTTGGAAGCATACATGTTGTACAATTTTGAGTGATGGTTGGTCAGACTTGTGTCATCGTCCATTGATCAATGTATTGGTTTATTCCCCTGAAGGGGTATACTTTTTGAAAGCAGTTAATGCAATGGATGAAGTGAAGACATCATAATTTATTTTGAGAATTTTGGATGAAGCAATTCAGGAGGTTGGGGACGAAAATGTTGTCCAAGTTATTACAGATAGTGCCTCAAATTGTGTTGGTGCAGGAAAAATGATTATGGAGAAGTACACAAAGATTTTTTGGACCCCTTGTGCAACTCACTGCTTGG
>JZKD02S0200295.1:1149481-1199024 GCA_000966675.3 Picea glauca | reverse complement strand
TAGGGTTATTAGCCAACTCATTAGGGTTTCTCTTGCTTCCCGGAGTCTTCTATTCTCGTCAGGTTCACACGTGGGGGTAAATACCTCCCGCAGCTACCATAATATTAACAACCTAGTCTTTTCGTGATCATCTCAAACTTCCCCTTTGCTAAGGGGTTAGTCAAAATGTTTGTACCTTGCAAATCTAAAGGAACATACTCTAGGATCACTTTACACTTTTGAACTTTGTCCTTGATGCAATGGTACTAGATGTTTATGTGCTTGGAGAGACCAATTTTCATAAAGTTTGATACAACTTTGATTGTCACAGTGTACCATAGTGGGCTCCAAACTCTAATAGATCAACTCTACAATCAACTTGCGAAGCCAAATAACTTCACAACTAGTAGCATTGGCTACCATGTCTTCTTCCTCTATCAAACTAAGTGCTACTACTGCTTGCTTCTTGTTGAACCAAGATATCATACATGAACCCAAACTAAAATAGAACTCTGAAGTACTCTTCCTGCCATTTGCATCTCTAACGCAATCAAAATCCACAAAACCATGCATCATCAACTAATCACCTCCTAGATACCTCGGACCTTGATCCATTGTGCCCTTCAAGTAATAGAGCACATGCTTTGCAACAACCCAGTGAATTTTCCACATTCGTTGAACCATATACTAGCTTAAAGTGTTCACTATAAAACAAATACCATGCCAGTATTTACTAGAGACACAAAGGAACTTATCAACTCTCTATACAATGATGGATCAACCAAATTTAAATTTGAATATGTTGATAACCTCATATTAGGTATCATAGGAGTAGCTAAGGATTTAGATTCCTCCATCATTTGAAACATCTTCATATTTTCAATTTCATACTTACCCTATCCAAGGAATACTTCACATGGGCTCTACGAAACCTCCAAACCCAAGAAATATTGTGCAAGGTTGATTTCTTCATGTGGAAATTGCATACCAACTCTGTCTTGCACCATGCTATGAGATTTTCTAAACTTTATGTAAGTATCAAATCATCTACATACAAGAGGACTAAACAAACAAATCTATTGTTTATCAAATAAATACTAAGTATTGGGATTTGTTGTAATTTTAGTGAACTAAAAGGTACTCATTAATCTTGGAGTACCAGGCATGCTGTAAAGGGCCTTCTTCAATCTACACACATGGGTTTCATGCCCTTGTCCTTCAAATCCTCTAGGATGATTTATGTAAATTTTCTTCTCAACCAATGCATTCAAAAATGCAATCTTAACACCATCTAATATAGAGACCATCCAAAAATTAATGTTGAGGGCATGATATATCTAATGGAGGTATATGTGGCAATCGAAGCAAAGGTCTCCTCATAGTCAAATCCCTCATTCTAGGAGAATTTTCTCACTGCGAATTAAACCTTGTACTTCTCAACATTGCTATTAGTTGCATGCTTCACCTTGTAACATACCCAATATCCTTTGTGTCGTGTCAAGGATACAACGTACTTTTTGAAAACACCAAATTTCATTCCAATTGATTACTTTAATACTTTTCCCCACATATATGCTACTAATTAATTAACATATGCATTATGCATGCAAACAATGTAGGCTTGTGCAAGAATAATTAACATCCAGTCACAATGGCACCATAACTTATAATTGCAGGCTTACACATGCAAACAATACTAAACAAACTAGAAAGTAATACAATCCATGACATAAACAACATTAATTCAACATAAATTCATAGGTAAATTCATGAACACTTATCTTTCTAGAAATTGTCCACCAACTAGTTGCAGAAGAAGGATGTTCCACCCAACCATAGGCTCCCTATTGCACCAATTATTTCTACAATAGAGACCACCCCTGAGATGAGGCTACAAATCTATAAGGGAAAAAATTTCCTATGGCTAGCTCTAATTTTCTTCACTCAACCCAATTCCCAAGTTCACAGTAAAGTTTCCACTTATAACAATCCTAATCCACAACATTATTTCCCCATTAGCCTACACAACCCAAGGAATGGGATCCCCTTATCTACTAAGCAGTCCCACACATGTTATCTCGCTTCCCTCTAGAGCTCCAAGATAAGCTGGTCAATAAATCTCACTACTGGGATTCCATGGATTATTAGTTGTAGCTAAATTTACTCAATAACAACAATTATCATTCCACATAGTCACAATTTTCTCACAATTCATGGTTGTATCTTTCCATAACCCAATTATAAGTAAGCCTATGGTCGTTCTAGCTTAGGGAATAACTCTCCCAAATTTCCCCAAGAGAATGGTAATTTGAGCTCTTCCAAATTTCCCAACCAAATGGCAACTCAAAGTCTCCCACCAATTGATAATTCAATATCTGCCACCAAATGGTAATTCAAACATAATGATGATTCGAATCGGAATGGCAGTTCAAACAGAATGGTCACATGAACCACCTAGTACTATGAAATCCTTAATAATTTGAACTCTTGGGTAATTTGAACTATCCCAAAAAACAATTGAACTCTCTCTCTGCCCCTCGCATGGTTGAAAAAGGCCTAGGGTAAAATTGCATGTAAGTGAGAAACCACGTGTCTTAATAGAAAGTACATGTTTATCCTCTTATAACTAATTTGGAGGATTAACGAATACTAATTAACCAAGGCTAAGGGATTTAGATTATCAATAAAATAATGTTATCTTTTTTATCACCCTTGAGCCCCCTAAGTCCCCTTTCTTTCCCCTTGTGTATCCCCCATTCTTTTGTCCTTCTCCTTCTGCATGTATTTTTTTATTATCGTTCAAGATACAATTTTGCATATTACCTCGTTTGAATTTTATCCATTCATCATATACATACACAATGTTGATTTGGGAATCAAAATTGGGGTATTACATTCCCCTTGCCTTAGATTTTTGCATCGTCCTTGGTGCACATCACCATTATATACAATAATTTTTACACCAAAATATCAAAACAAATCTAGATATGCCCCCCACATTGCATCCTCCAGCGCCCACATTGCTTCTTCAGAGTTGTAGTGGGTCCATTGGACCTTTACTTGCCTTATGACTCTGTTCCTTAGCACAATAACCTTCATGTCCAATATACACACTAGATGTACCTAGAAGTCTCCTTCCAATTCCATTTGAATCAAAGGACAATTAATGACATGGTTAGGATCATGCACATACTTTTTCAACTATGACACTTACACATTATGAATTTTTATGGTAGTAGGCAATGTGAGTATTTATGCAACATGCTTTATCCTATCCAAAATCTCAAATAGACCATAATATATGGTTGTTGATTTAGTGCATCTCCCCAACTTCAATGAAATTTTCTTTGGTTTCCTTTTCAGAAACATGTTCCCCAACTTTAAATTCCCTTGGTATTCTTCCTTTATCTGCATTACTCTTTTACATGTCTTGTGTTGCCTTTAAGTTTTTTTTTTTTTTTTCCTTATCTTTGACCATTTGTTCTTCCATTTCTCTAAGCACTCAAGTATTGTTTTGTCTACTGGATTTTCCCAACTAACTAGAGTATTACACTTTCTTCATACAATGCTTCAAATGGACTAATCTTCAATGAAACTCGATATCCATTATTGTTAAAAAAATCTACTAAATGCATATAATCCTCCCACTTGGATGGATTATCTATCACATACATTCTTAACATGTATTCAATCACTTGAATGACTCTCTTTGTTTTCCATCTGTTTGTGGATTATAGGTTGTACTGAAGTTCAAATTTGTACTAAAACCCTTGAATAATCCTTTTTCAAAAGTTTGAGGTAAACTTTGGATCTCTATTTGAAATAATTTCCTTAGGTATCCCATGTAACTTAGCAATCTCTTTTAAGTAAATGTCTGCTATATTGTCAAATCCCTCTAGCATGATTGGTTTCGAAGGGTTTCGTTATGTATGGCAACCTAGGTTTGAAACCCATTGTAGTCGGGAGGAGACACCTTAAAAAATCTAGCCATGGGTTGGTGTGGCCTAGGTCGTGTGCAATCCCTGAGTGATTTTGATGGCTTATATTCCCTTGGGTTGCAGTTTCTTAGCCACAGGCTAGTCTTGCAAGTAATAGAAATGCTAGCAAACAAAAAAAATGTCTTCTCTATTCATTTCCTTATGAGCCAACTTAACTAGAATAAAGTGAGTAGTTTTGGTTAAGTTTTCCACCACTACCATTATTGAATCATGTTGTCTTGTTGTCTTGGGAAACTTAGTGATAAAATCAATAGTTACCATTTCCCATTTCCTCTCTGGAATTGGTAATGGTTGTAGAAAACTGCTAAATGTTTCTCAACCTTTAATCTTTGACATTCCATACATCTGGCTATAAAATCAACCATATCATTCTTCATTCTTGGAAATAATATTGACTTCTTATTGCTACAATTGTCTTTTGATAATTAGGATGTCCAACGTATGGAACATTCTTCTTTTCTTTTACTACAAGCTTCCTTAATAATAAAAATTAGGGACACAAACTCCATTTTATGCATAAGAATGTCATTCACTTCCAACTTATAACTCTCATACTTCTGATGTACATTCTCTTATTGTAATCCTTCTTTTGACTGTAGATAGTGCTCATCTAAGGTAACAATGTTTAGAATTTTGTTCCTCCATTCATATTTGCACACATTGATGGTTGTAACATGCATTGCATGTACTCTTCTATTGAGTGCATCAACAACCTTGTTTTCCTTCCCTTTAATATGTTTAATATCAAATTCATATTCACTAAGAAATGCCAACCATCTTGTTTTCATAACATTTAAAGTCTCATGTTCAAATAAATATTTCAGAGCATTGTCATCTGCTCTTAACTCAAGTGTTCTCCCCATCAAGTAATGTCTCCACATCTTCAACTTATGAACTGTTGCAGTGAGTTCTAATTCATGTGTGACAATTATTTTCATGATCCTTAGGATTCCTAGACTCATAACAAATCACAAGCCCATTCTGAGTAAGAACTCCACTAAGTCCCTCTTTGCAAGCATATGTGCATACCACACATATTCATTTAGATCAACAATCTTAAGAATGGGTGCACTAATAAGCAATTTCTTTAATAGTTGGAAGCTTTCTTCACTCATTGGTATGCATTCAAATTTAATTTCTTCTTTTGTAAGGATGTAATGGGATGAACAATTTTGAAGAATCCTTCTATGAATCTTCTGTAGTATCTAGCAAGCCCCGTGAATGACCTTACTTCGACTATGTTCTTAGGTGTAGGCCATCCCTTAGTAACTTCAATATTCTCTGGATCTACTAGTATTCCTTCCTCAATCGGCCTTTGATAAAATGAACACTTGCTTAACTTAGAATACAACTTTGCTCTGTTAGCTCTTGCAGTACTAACCTCAAGTACTCTTCATGCTTCTCCTCTAAATTTCAATAAATAAGAATGTCATCTAGGAATATAATTACAAACTTAACCAAGTAATTTCTAAATATTCCATTCATTAAGCATATGAAGGTGGCTAGTGCATTTGTCAATCCAAATGGCACCATTACAAATTCATAGTGTCCATACTTGGTACTAAAAGTTGTCTTACATATATCTTCATCATTTATCCTTATATGATGGTATCTTGACCTCAAATCTATCTTCAAAAAGATCTTTACTTCTCTCAGTTGATAAAATGGGTCATTAATTATTGGTAAAGGATATTTATTTCTTACAGTGACCTTGTTTAGTGGTCTAAAATCAATGCACAACTGCAAAGTCCCATCTTTCTTCTTAACAAAGAATATTGTTGCTCCCAAAGGAGAGACACTTGGGCATATATATCCCTTCTTTAACAATTCTTCTAATTGCATTTGCAATTCCTTCAATTTGGGTGTACTCATTTTGTATGGAGTCTTAGATACTGGAGAAACTCCAAGCATCAAATTAAGAGAGAAATCAATATCTCTCTTTAGTGGTAAACATGTTGTTTCTCCAAATACATTTGCATACTCCTGCAACATTGGAAAGTCCTCAAGATTTGGACTTGTGATCTTCCACATGAGTTGCATACAATTGGAACCCTCTCCTAAAGCATCTCTTCAGCTGTAAGGATGAAATCTCCCTTATAAAATAGGTCTGGAAATTCCTTTCACTATCATTTTCTTGCCTTCTTCATCAAGACAAGTGGAAGTCTTATTATGAAAATCTAGGACAACATTATGCACATCCAACCAAATAAGAACATCATATGAACCAAGCGGTATTATGTTCAAGTCTACAACAATGCTAACACCATTCCTATCTAATGGGTAACCTTTGACATTCTCATCAATTTTCATTTTAGCCTCAATATCCAATTGAACCAACTATGGGTTCTCATGCTTACTTCTCTCCAAATAAAATATTTCTACCAAATTAGGGGAAATGTAACTATGACTTGCTCCTAAATCAATTAAAGTTACAATATGTTGATTGACAATCTTACCTTCAATCTCAATCATGTTTGATTGATGATCTACCTACGGATTTTTTTAGGCTTCTTATATTCTTGGTATGTTTCTACCACATCTTCCATTGTAGTTTCCTCCTAGATATGGTGCACATTCCTCATTCTTCCTTTCTTTTGAGAGAAATATATGTACAAATGGTCTCCTTTACATCACCATCATTTTATTGGTTTCCTTTCCCTTTTCCCCGAGGATTCTACCATCTTAGATCCACTTTGATCTAATTGGATTTGCTAATATGTATTAAGACCATTCTTGAAGAAGGGAGCTTTAAATATCTTCTTTCTCTCATCTTGCTTGTACTTTTTCTTATCTCTCCAAGAATTCAAAAAGATTGCTCTACCCTTGTTCTAGTCATACAAGTATTTGGAATTCCTAATTGCCTCTTCAAGAGTCTTAGGTTCATCAAATTGAATTTATTTTTGTATAATGCAGGAAACCCACTTAGAAACCTTTGTGTCTTTGCCTTTTCATCTTTAATATAACTAACATACCTCAACATCTCCAAAAACTTCTTGCCATATTCTTTCATGGTCATATTTCCCAACTCGATTTCAAATAATCCTTGCATATTTTTGTCATAGTAGTGCTCAGAAATATATTGTTGTTGGAAATACTTCTGGAACCACTTCCAAAAAATCCTCCTCTTATCGATGTTCTTAACTTGCTTCAACTGGTCCCACCAAATAGAAGATTTTCCCTGTAGGATACATATGGTGATTCTAGCTTCTAGATTGGATGAATAATTATGCAACTGGAAATGCTTTCTTACACCCATAAACCATGCTTCAACATCCTCTCCCATGTTTTTTTCACCATCATAGGTTGGTGGATTGATCTTCCTAATCTCTCATTGCAAATAGTTTTTTTCATACCTTCTCCTTTGATGTTTGAATATGGACACTTCTGAGTGCCTAGATTTTCCATGGTTTTATCTTATTGAACTCTTCCTCCTTCATTTTCTTTGCAAATTACTTAAGCTTTGGAGTAGCTGAGTGTTCAACTAATTTTACTTCTCTTGAGCTTCCAACATCCTTTCATTATTAGCTCTAAAATGGGAGCTAATAAGGGACAATCTCCATTTTCTTTTGCAAATGATTTAAGCTTTGAAGTAGTTGAGTGTTCAAATAATTGAGCTTCCATCATCCTCATTACTATCTCTACAACTTGGCACCCACATCTTCAATATCCTTGTATTTTCTACTAGCTTTACTGACTCCATTCTCTTTCTATGCCCATTAGAATCTATCTCTTCCATGTTGATATTGAAGCCTCTATCTTCTTCTTCATGAATGCAAGGTCTTGTCCATCTTCCATGTCCCTTCTTCAATAATATTATTCAATTATGGTCTTTAATTGTCTTTGTTATATCTCTAACTCTACAAGAAGTGTGCATACCAATAAAACTGTCATATACATTTCAATTATGAGTTTGTGGAATTTTCTTTCAAATGATGGTAAAGATGCAATTCATTAGTTTTATCAAATCAAGGCTACTTCCCTCTTTCTTCTCAATTTATAAAGAATTCTAAATCACTTCTCCAAAATCTGAGCCATCAAAATTATTCCCCCTCTAAATTAATGTTCTGATGACTACACACATACCCAATTTGGACTTCTAAGTTGGAAGTTATGGATCTTTGAAATTAATGTTTTTCTTTTTTAACTCAGCGGGCATGTGGCCACCATGAAGCTTACAAATATGGATTCTCTAATTTTACCACCCAATCAAATTCTTTTGTTCCTTTGAGGAAAATTTGACCCCATTGCCTGCCAATTTGACGTCAATATGGCCAATTTAACTCTTGTCCTCCTCTGGAATTGGGTATTTTAGCCAATTTCACAATTCTTGCCTCAATTTATTTGTTTTAATTCATTTCCTCAATAGCCACTTCAATTCAACCTTATTCTCTATCTAAAGACACCATTGGAGCATTCTAAAACTAGAAATTCTCAATTATGGCTCTATATAATCCTTTATTCTCATGGATGTTTTATCAAACAATTAGCCTACAAACTACATTTTTGCTCAATTTTCCAAGGAGTTGAGCTCTACAATCCATGAGCTATGCCAATTATACTTCTTTAACCTGTCCATGTACTCTAACAATATTCCAATTTGAGAATTAGAGCCAATTGCGGGCTTCCACACATTTTCCCAAATTCTTCTCATGGAGACATTTTGTCAAACAATTCATATACAATTATAATTTCTTCTTGCACACACTGATTTCTAGCCCATACAACCCTAGTGTTGTAACGAGTAGCTCTGATACAATATTGTAACTTACCGAATACCCTATGTGCTATGTTGAAGATATGGGGTACTTTTTTAAAACACCAAATTTCAATCCAATTGGTTACTCTAATACCCTTACCCACAAACTTACTACTAATTAATTAACACATGCAGGTTTATGCAAGAATAATTAACCATTCATTCATAATGGAACTATAAATTATAATTGTAGGCTTACACATGCAAATAGGACTAATCAAACTAAATAAAATACATGACATAAGCAACATTAACTTGACACAAATTCACAAGTAAATTCACAAACACTTATCTTTCTAGAAATTGTCCACCCACTGGTTGCAAAAGAAGGATGTTCCATCCAAACATAGGCTCCTTGTTACACCAATTCTCTTTGCAAAATAGGTGACCTTCAAGATGAGGCTATTAATCCACAAGGCTTTGTATCAATCATGGAAGACCTTAGTGCAACACAATTAGGAAACTTCTTAGGAAGATGACTCACTTGGAAAGAATTTTTAGGAGTTGCAACTTGCTTCTCTATATTCTGCAATCTTTGGGTAAGCCACCTAGGCCTCATGGTTGAACTAGAAGGTATTGAAGCATCAACTCTACCTTTGGAACCTTGTTGATTTGATTATAGAATTTCTTATTTCTACAAATCAACATTTGGAACAACAATTGTTCCTCCCTCAACCTCTGCTAGAGGATCCTAAAACCTTGAGGACCATGCATCCTTGTCAAACTTTACATCTTGGCTCACTACTATCTTTCGTTAAGGAGGAATTTAGACTTTGTAAGTTGTTGAGGACTCACTATAACCAACACCCATTCAAACTGGAGGGTTCAAGCTTTGTTCATTCCCTCTCAGGGTTATGAATATAAACAGGACACATGACAACATGAAGGTGTGATATTTGGGGTTTGTCACCAATGAAATATTCCTCTAGTGTCTTTTCCTTCAATGCCCTATGAGGATCCTTATTCAATATGTAGATTAGCATACTAGAATTTTATGCCCAAATGAGCACACACAGATCTAACTCATGCACCATAGCCTTAGTTGTCTCCACAATGGACATATTCTTCGTTTTAGAAAAATCATTTTGTTGTAGGTTGCAACCTCATTTTGCTGCAAGTTTTAAGACACTGTCAAATCCCTCTTGATTTTTTCTTCTTTGCAAAAGGGATCCAACTGCTTGGAGGTATACTCTCCTCCATTATTAGATCTCAATACCTCACTCTTCTTATATGTTTGTTTCCCCACAAGGGCTTTCAACTCTAGGAACTTGCTAAAGACCTCATCCTCGGTCTTCATAAAATAGATCCAAATTTTCCTAAAAGAGTAATCAATGACATAAACATATTAGATGTTACATGTCAATGAAGCTAATGAGGTGGGTCCACTCACAATTGAATGCACCAAATCAAAATCCCTCTCAGTCTGTGCTCATTGCTCGGGAAAGTAGTCTTGGCATGCTTGTCGAGTGCATGCTCCTATCCTCTCTACCTTGAATTTTTTTAGACCAACCACTGTGTCTTTCAAAAGAGGAAAATCTCCATAGTGCAAGTGACCTAATCCTCTATGCCAAAACTCGTAGGGATTGTCACTGCTATGTACAAAAATGGCCAAAACTCAACTGAGATCAAGTTTGTGTGTTCTAATGATCACTTGATAATCATCAAACTCAATCGTACACTTTAGATATGTTAAATAAGAAACCAAAATAATATTTTTGGTTAAACTTGAAACATACAATACCTCATGTAACTCAAGAAACTCTCATGCTAGCACATGCATGAGATAGAACCCATCCCAATCACCGAGTACTTAACATCATCACCAAGCTCCACCTACATTATAGAATCATGTTCTTCCAATATGAATAAGGGTGATATGTTGGTTGTCATGTGTCTAGAAGATCCACTATCCACATAAGTCCACTTTACACCAAAAACAATGTTAGTGGAAAGGCATGACACCACGGAGAATATTGTCTCCAAGTTGGATGCAAGCTCATATGTTCGTGTGGAAGCTTATGCACTTCTTACAAAGCATTGTTGCTACTTACCCTTCCCCTTCTTCTTCTCAAGACACTATGAAGCATAGTGACCATTCTTATTGCACTTGAAGCACTTTATATGGATCAAATCTTTCTTAGCCTAAATATTTAGGTAGCTAAAAAAACTTGAAAGCTTCAATCAAATTAGCATACCTAAGTAGATTAATCTACAAGCACATACAACTAAAAATTCAAACAACATATACACATATATTAACACTCAATCACATTTATATTTTATTGAATATTGAAAGGGGAAATACACTACAACAACTCAAAACAAAAAACTTAACCAACACAATGGTGCACCCTTCATCTCTTTTATAGAATAGGGAGGAGAGAGAAATTATAAAGAATCTAGACATGTGCAAAACCCTATTTGATTAGATTGTGTCAAACCTAGCCCTAATATGGTCACCTAATGCACCCTAGTTGCATGGATAAGCATGACAAGTAAGTGTGCTTCAATTAGGAGATGAACTATAGCATGCATCCCTTGAGATATGTGCCCTTCACTAAACTGGAAAATTCCCATGCATGATTTCTCTCACTAATTCAAGCTCTATGCCCTCCTACTTACGATAAGACTAAAAAAGAAGCTTCAATGATGTAAAAAACCCTAATTAAAATTGGAATTGCTAAATTTGAAACATCTAAACTAGAATTAACTGAAGGTGGTGTGCCCTCAACATACATGCACTCTATACCAAACTACAGTCTATATCATTGTCTCTTGCACCCTCATTCAACTTGTTTGTCATTACTGTAAGGAAAGGTGTAAGGAAGTGTTGTCTCTTATTTATTGTGCCATCACTAAGAGAATCACTCACTAAGCAACATATACAAACTCTAACAAATATGAATATTTGTGTTCTTTTTTTTTCTAACTATATCTACATAACTAGTAGATATGATGGGAGTTATGGGGTGGATTGCCATCAACATCAAGGAATACTATCAACCCATACTATGAATGAAATGAAGATATTCACACATATAGCAAATTTATGTGGGCACATGGCCCATTGTAAGGCTTGCAAGTCACACAAGAGGGAGTTTAAGGTGAAGAAACCGCTCTTCTGTCACATGCTACACCTCATCCCCTAGAATGTATATGAAGTACTAAAAAAATTGGCACAAGAACTATGGGACAATGGTGCAAGGATTTCTCTTCTTTGAGAGAAGGATTCGAATAAACTTAAGGCTTTGTCTAGTAGGTGCTTGTACATGCATTTGTTTTGTGTTCTTGGTGTTGGGTATGTGTTATATTCTTTGCATGTGTGTGTAGGCGCGTCAGATATGACAAATGCGTCTGACGATCCCTCGCACTAGTGCTCTGTTGTGTGCGTCGGGCGCTTTCCTGGGGGGGGCAGGTATGCCCCCCACTGGTTACATGCAGCGTTCGGGGCAGCGCCCCGAAATTTTTTTTTGGGTGGTTTTTGCTATTTTTAGCGGTTTTGTAAATTAATCCCAAATTAAGGGATTAGGGTTTTGGTATCTATGAAATACCTAAAAACATTGTATATATTGTATGGTGAATGGTGAAATTCGTGATAATGAATAGAAGAAAGGTTTTCATGGTTGAGGGTTTCCGGTATAAAATCTTGTTGTACTATGTGTATGAGCCATTGATTAATTTTTGTCTTGCTTAAGAATCTATATGCATTACTTTACTTCGCAGGTTTAAAACTTACACTTGGTGCAATTTCTTGGCTTTACAAGTGAATGTGAAATACTTTTCCCTCGTGGTGTTTCAAGGAATTAGTCCCTAGTTTTTCTCTGGTGCTGAGTTAGGGGAATTTGGATTGACCTCTACTTCAAGGAGGTTGACTTATATTGCAATCGAACCTATATCAATTCTGGAACTTTCATTGGTCTAGGGGTTACTTTGTTCATCCCTAGTTTCGAGTTTGAAATTTTTAATGATTCTGGTTTTAGGCATTGGTCTTCCCTTTGCACTAGATGTTTTTTTTTTTTTTTGGATTGGCTCACCTTAGGGGGCTTCACCAGGCCTTCTCTAACCTTCATTGATACTGGCTCTACATTTAGCCCTTGCTTTAACTATCTTCAACTCTCAAAATGGGTTTTTTTTGGTCCATCTTTTCACCTTTGGTTTGGAAGCAGAGAATCTCTTGGGCTCTTTTCTCTACAATGCAATTTGGAGTTCTATTTCCCAATGGAATATAGGGAACTACAATAAATTTGAAGGGCTTTAAGGTGACAAGAGGCAATTGAGGGCAATTGTAGCATGATTCATGCAGTTTCAGAGAAAACTAAGGAGAGGGACAACAATGTCTCTACTCAGGTTGAGATGATAATGGGCACTTTAATGCAGCAAAAATGCCAACTCAATGCAATGGAGACAGATCAAAGTGAGCTACGTTGTATGGTAATCAACTTGTCCAAAGTGAGCATTTAGGAAACACAAACTAAGTGCAATATGTTAATTCTAATTTTGGAAAGCCCATGGAACACTGTATAGTCCATCAACTTCTAAATCGGGTAGAACTAGTCAAACAAGTGATGGATCCAAATAAAGAAGCAGGAGATAAAGCCGCCAATCTACACACTTTCTGCTAAATAGATATTAATACAAAATAATTAGGATTCTAAGTTATTTTTGCAGAAATTATACTAAGTTTTTTTTGGACTAGGGTGTATTTGAAGTTGTTTATACTCTATATCAATAAGTTAGAATAGTTTTTTTCTTTGGACCGTGAACATTCAACGGATTCTTGGTTAAAACTTATCTTTATCATAAACAAAAGTGGAGTGGCATATAAGCATTACACTTAACAAGATAGGAACATAGGGAAAGATAATTGCTTTGGTTATATGGATTTAGTAGTGTCATTGGCATGTTGAAGGTAAGTAACCTTGGCTAAAACTTTGGGTTAGAACTTATTTTTATAATTTTATCATCTTAAAATAAACATTTGATTACTTTATTATAAAAAACATTTTTTAAATCACATCAATTCTATACTATTATGTAAAGTGAAAGCGATATGTGAGGAAGTAATGCATACTTTTTTAGATAATGTTTCAAGAAACATATATATTTTTTAGTTGTATTTGATCATTTGATTAAGGGTGATGTTTAGTTTTGTTTTTTTTCATTGAAATTTGGTTATATAAATTTTCATGAATCATTTTTTTTGTTGTTCAAAATCCATTTCTAAATGCAGAAATAGATTTAGCATGGTGAAAAACCCCTGAAACACTCGGATTATATAGAAATAATCACTCAAATCTACGAATTTAAGAATTTCTCAGTGATTGCTTAGATATCAATGATTTCTTGGAACCACTAACATCAACACCAACATCATTTCAACTCCTCTCCAGACCCCTTGCTGCTCTCTCTGTCGAACACATCCATTAGTCAAGGTTTTCTGCTCTGCAACCCACATATCCATACTCGTCATTTTGTTACCACTGCTGCCTCCACAATGCAGTTATATTGTGACACATAATTAGTTATGCTTGACTACTTCAGCAACGAACTCTTCCTCAAGTTAAAAATTTCTAGCAGTTAGGGTTTTATCGAGTCTATTCTTTACATTATGGTTGAAATTGTTTGCACATAATCCATTTGACGCACACACAAGCTATAAAGTTATTTGGTTTTGTAGTAGAACTTGGTAAGGGTGAATGGGTTTCATGTGTTCTATAAGTGGAACCTGGGGATTTTGTAGCCTGCAAAATGCGATGAGTGTTTGCAGTATGAATGGGGAACAAAAGAGACCATGAAACAATCGAGCAAGATTTACATTATTGACTATGGATGAAGAGTTTGGTAAATAATGAGTAAAAAACATTTTTACTAGGATTTTCTATCATGGAATCGAGGATTTGATGTTGAAATAGTAAAACCAGCTTTCATTGAGAAGAAAAAAGGTCGGGGAGGAGTTCTCAAGTCGTGGTAAGGGGGGAAGTCGTGGTGAGGGGGGTTTGGTGATCTTCATAGAAAATGGAAAAATAAGTGGTGATTTTTTTTGGAAGATCTAGTGGAGGGCCAACAAATTTGTTCCAATCTAATGATCATTTTTCATGAGTATGTGTCTGTCCTTTTAAGAAAAATTTAGACGGGAGCATATTCATTGGAGGAAGAAACCATGAAAAAATTTGATAAGTTGGTGATAGCACATTCTGATGGTTGTGCATGTGATGACATTAGTTTACATGCAGTGTTTTTAGTTTAGGTTGTGATATGACCTCTACGGAGTCAATGTGAGGAAAGGGATTTAACAATAAAGTACTCCTCGGTAGATCCGGTGGATTCTAGAACTTACTTTCTCTGCATGGGACTGGATAGGGAGTTATTGTCAACACATGGGACAATACCTCATGCAGTAAATTCCCCTCCCAAAATCCCATCAGATCTAGCACTAGGATCATTTGGTTTCTCTTTTCATGGTGAGGATGGAAATGATCGCTATTTCACTATGCCTAATTTCATTGGAGCTATACTAGAAAAAATATCTAATTAGCATGATATCATCCTTTAAGTCAAATGCTTTAGGGTTTCAGAAGTTGGAGGGTTTGGGACCTTGAGGGGATAAGTAATCAAGGAAGTGTCACAGGTGCATTAAGAGGAAGCAAGAATACAACTAGGTGAAAACATAAAACTTCATGAGATTATTAATTTAGAGGACTCAACATTAGTAGGTTTCTTCCAATGTAGAAGAATGGGAAGTGATACTTTAAAGGCGAACAAAGGAAAGCTTTGAAGCAAAAGTAGGATACACTCCTCAAAGCCTCGTTTTGATAAAAGTATAGATGGTCTATATATTTAGGTCTATGATCGACATAGATACAATTATCCAAAACTGGTGTAAGTGGGGATCACTACCTTTGTTTCCACAAAAATGGCACTTGAATTTCGATGTTATATTAGCTCATATGGAGCATTTCTCGGTTTAGGTAAGACTTCCAAGGCTCCCCCTAATTTTGTGGTCGGATGATGTTTCTATGGAAACTAGGAGTGCTTTAGGAATCTTTTATGAGGTGGATAAATCCTATCATGATTTTGGCTAAATGGGAATGGCTCAAATCCTAGTAAGAATGGATTTGACAAAGGGTTTGGTAGATTCTATTACAATTAGAAGGGGAACTAAGATTTTCTATCATTCCATCGATTATGATGACATCCCATTTAAATGTGGAAGGTGTCATGTTCATGGCCATGTAGAATTTGATCATCCATTTCCTAATAAAAGGAATCTTTGGGTATAAAAAGAGCATCAAGGTGCTAGTAATGAAGGTTTTAAGGGCGTTGCACAATCTCCTATGGTTAAGGTGACCATTGAGGACAGTTCAAACAATTTAACTAGTCCAAATGGATCCTCTCTGTTGGAAGAAAAATACCTGATGGTCACAGTCCTGCGGGGGTCACATATTTTGGATGTTGAAAAGACCATAAAGGAAACATCAGAAGTATTGGGTAAGTCTAAAATTTCCCTACCCACTAATAATAAAAAGAACTCTAAAAATTTTTGTTTTTGGGTCTTGGGGGTAGGTTATGATAGCAGGGAAGAGGAGCAAATCAATGACTTCCTCTGTAGTCTATCTCAAATCAAAATCCCTAAACCTCCTTCTCCTATACCTTTAAAAGGGTTAGGAGGGCCTCAAACTAGTGAGGTGTCCTCATCTAGAAAATATGTGCATTTAACTAGGGAACATGGGGACCTTGGAGCCCATTGTGAAGTTCAATCATCAAAGTTAACAAAACACAACCTCAGATCGAGAGATAGAATCAAAACCTTCCCAAAGAGGAGGAAAATCCTATATTCCTCTGGAACAAAAACAAGCAAATTCTAAAGTTAAAAGTGGAAAACAATTGTAGTTGTTTGGGTCCTTAGAGAAAATCACCCTAAGGATCTTTCAAAATGATTTTTTGACCCTAAACTATCGAGGGTTGGCCAGTTCCTCAAAAAATGGCCTTAAAAATATTCATAGAGGTAAATAACCCATCTGTCATATTTTTGCAAGAATGATGAATGAGGAGAAAGTTGTACAAGATCTTTCAAAACTTTTTGGGAGTTGGGAATTTAGTTATATTGATGCAATAGGGAGATCTAGGGGGAACATTTTTTTTTTAAGTAAATATTTGTATTACCTCAATATTTCATAAACATTGTCACAAATGAGTATAGACAAAACTTGGGATTTGTCCTGTCAAAATAGGAAACCAATACTAGACCCAGATTTACAAGAGAAGTATAACCATTGTTTTATGACTTGCCTGTAGAATCTAAAAGCTAGTACAAAAGAAGAAACGAAAATAAAGCCTTGGGTCACTTCCAAGTAAAATATTTTTTTACAAGAAAATCCAATGGTCCTAGTATTGAAGAATACATAAAGTATGCAAAGTCATTCTGGAAAAATAATTGGAGACTGAGGCTATGCCTCGATTAAAAGACAATGCTACCAGATGGGAGAAGTTTCTTAACTTGAAAAGATGAAAGTACTTTTGGATGAAACATATGAATAAATATTTTTAGATAGGTGGTCTCATGTTGGGTAGAAGGATAAAGAGAGAGCCAAGTGCTTGTTTTCATGCACAAACTTTCTATTACGGGTTCATGGATGTATTCAACAATAGAAGGTCAATGCTTTTATTGACCCTAGTTGCAAGCATAATTTCATCAATGTTCACTTGGCTAAAAGAGTGCAAGTTCTTGCAAAGCATATTCAAAGCACATGGGCTTAGAGTGAGAATGTTCAATTTTTTAAATATTTGAAGATTTCCATGGATAAATATGTTTTGCATTTTGATTTTAATGTTATAGATATGAATGATGTGGATATTATTCTTGGATATACTTGGATGGAATCAAGTGGTACAGTTAATATTAACTTGCAAAAGAAGTTTGCAAAGCTTTGGTACAAGAAAAATAAAATCACACTGTAGAATATGTATCTTAGTAAACAAGAAGGGCCCAAGGGGCCACATGCCACATGAAGAAGTCCCTATAGAAAAAATAATTGCAATACCTAACAACACATCAAATGAAAATTCTGAGGTTGAATAAGAAGAAGAAGCTACAGAAGAACATGAAGAAAAACCCCATGAATGCCATACAAATGAAGAAAAAACTAAGAAGCTAAATGACTCAAAGGAACACCATGTTGAAGAGTCCAAGCAAGAAAAATGAGAGCTAAGGTTGATGCATATCACCACCCATACAACCTGGAGCAAAAAAAGTCACCAAGGCAAGGGTGCGAGCATCAACAAACTTATTATGGACCAACATGTCACCAAAAAGGAAACTAGTAAAGAGGTGCACATGTATGAATAACAACAATGCACACATATATTAAAGTCGCACAACAAGGAGCAATCAAAATCTAGATCAACGTGGTAAGGAAGCAGTTGGACCCCATGTTCACATTTCACTAGGATGGATGGATGCTTGTGTTTGGTACTAGTTGGCTACCTAGCCGATCATATTGTATGTTTTTTCCCATGTTTTGAGGATGAAACGTGCAAAAGGGGATGAAATGTAGTACCTAGGGGGGGATAATATGGGGAACCTAGGGAGGTACCCAAGGGGGATAATGACATATAGGTAGCATAGTGTGAAATAAATGATTGCAAGAAAGCTTACTTGAAGGATCCTTCGCCAAAAGTTCTTAGGATGTTATATATAATTATATAAAGAGTAGAAACATTTTAATAAGGGTATTGTGAAGTATATAGTAATTGTAACAAGCATTGCTTCTGGAGCGATTTCCTTCCTCCAGGAATAATTAATGGTGTTACTCTACCTCAAGGGTTTTCTTTACATTCTTGTGTTCATTCCTTTGTTATATATTGTGAGGATTTGTTATTTCTAGATAATGTCTATCTTATATTTTCAGATCTACTGAGTTACACTACAAAATGGTTGCAGGGGTCTCTAAGTCAAACTCACGGGTATGACCCAAATCTCGTAGAGTCTGGAGAGTATGGTGAGTATCCCATAAGCATGGCCAATGAGGAGTTTCAAGGGAAAGTCTTAGGTGAGTACTTTCCCCAACCAAGTCTTGGCAAGACTCACGAATTTAAATTGAGTCAAACTACATTACTTAAGATCATATCAACATAAGTTAGGTTGGTTTCCTCAAATTTTAATGATTGGTGGCCCCAAGTTTTAATGATTTTTTCCTACTTTAAAAACACACAAAAAAAGGTTGAATAGTCTTACAAGATCATTTTTTTATATAAATTAAAAAGTTTTAATTTTTGTGCTTTTATATATTTTCTCTATTCATTTTATCCAACTCTTTTTCAAATCAAAATTAATGTTTTTTTTTTGTTTTTTTGACAGAAATGGTTATGATTTATATTATATAAACATTGGGGTTACCACTGTCCTAGATACATCGATAAGCTTCTGCATTTTTCGCAGAGAGAAGTTCAAAATCCAATAACATATCTCTTAACCCAAACCTATCAACCTGAGCTACATCTTCTAATCTCATAACCAAAATTTAGAAATAAGACATTACATACATCATAATCTCTTACTATATTTAGCAGAACCATATACATAGATATACTAAAAGGACTATTGAAAATATCAAAAAAGACCAAAACATAATTCATTTGCCTCTTTTTCCTGGAGCTCCAAAGACCTGTGAGGATTTAGCTTATGTCGCTTCCTTTTCGAGCTGTCTTTCTAGAGTGAATTGTCCCACCTGCATTTCAAGCTTAATTACCCGATCTTCCAGTGCTATTTGATTTGCACCTAATGGTTCATCCACTAGTTTACCAGGTCTTCCAGGTCCTCACGAAGCTGCAACATATCTTCATCCACCATCTCGAACTGACGTCCGCCCTCTTTGTCCAAATTTACAGCAAATCGTTGTTGCTCCCTTAATTTCCTCCGCAGGGTCTTCAAGTCCCTTTCTAGGTGGCAAAGATGAGCATCACTTCCTGCCTTAGAGCTGTAGCTAGAGTCCATGGTACGTAATTCCGAGATTTTGTTAGCTGTAGAGAGGAGAAGGACCAGGCTGCATGTAAAACCTTGCTGAGAAGCCCAATTCTTGAAATAGTAACGAAATCCAAGAAGATAACCATCATAAAATGGATATAGGATCCCCCTGATGTTGTCACCGAAGACGAAATTATCATCGTAATCTGGAGCCATTAACTTCCCACGCTCAACTTCGTCTTCCTACCAATTGAATTCAGTCCGAATTAGGAAGCCCAAGGAAATAATGACCTCACCGCTCTTCATAATCCGTTGCAAATGTAGGTTATCCAGATAATGTTGGACATGGTTTGGTCCTTCCATAGCGAAGACCAAACCTTTCACACACATGCAATCCGTGATGCATGCCATAATATAGCCGCTGTGCAAACCTCCACCTGCCATGTCCTCCTTTGAGCGCATGTATGAAATCCACATTGTGTTCACCATTTCCCGAATTGGAACCCAGGTACTTGTTCCCAATATTTTAGGGGATTGCAAAGCAATGGGTTTTGTCATTTAATGTCAAATTCCCTTTGCTTAGAAGGGTGGCTTTATTAGCCACTCTGTCAGCCTCACTATTGAGATCCCTTAGGATGTGGAAAAATTCGATTTTGTGAAAGAAGCGGATCAAATTCTTGCTTTTTTGGAGAAGATGTCGGAGTCTCATGTTTTGAGGCAAGGAATGGGAGTTTATAGCATTTATTATCAGCATGGAATCTCTGAATACTAAAACGTCAGTAATTCCCAAAGCTTTTAGCTAAAAAAGCCTTTGCCAAAACGCCAAAACTTCAGCTATGTTATTAGTGTCTTCACCAAAACCCCAAGAAAACTTGAGTTCCATCATTTCCTTGGGATTTAGAATAATCCCTCCCCCCTCATGCCGCCCCTCAAATAAAAATTAATGTTTTTATTTCCTTTTTTAATGGTTTTAGATGGTTTTTTCCTTAGTTTTGCTGAATTGATTTTTTATTATAAGTTGAAAAGTTTTAATTTCTATGTTTTTTTCTTTTTTAAAGTGTTGTTATGATTTTTATCCAAATCTTTTACACATCAAAATTTAATATTTTTATTTTTTATTTTAAAAGTAATTTTATATGCTTTTCTTTAATTTTATTGATATAACTAATTGAAAAAATGGATTCTCAATAACATATAAATTCAAATATATCATGATTCTTAAATTAATATAAACAATTAATTACAAATAAGTAATAGTTTTATTAATATTAATATTATTTCATTTTAATCCAAAATTGATTAAAAATATAAAATATAAAATATAAAAAAATATAAATTTTTTAATTTTAATTTCAATTTTTTTTGGGTGAATAATCTTGATTATTTATATTACCATAAGAGAATTATACAAAAATCTTGGTGTTGGCTTGTCACTAGGGAAACCAGACGAGTAGCAATGCATCAACTTGTTTGAAAGTTTATGAAACAATTGTATGTTGAAACTATAAGCCTGAACATAATATAGTCTAAAACTATCTGCTATACAAAAGACTAGTTGTTGTTTCTTTATGAGATGACAACTGTGAGGTGGGATTGAGATACCCAAACCTCCTATACTAAACAACAAACTAAAGAAACTGAAAAACATTAAAAATTAAGTAATGGGTCGGCCCTCAGCCGCAAGCGCCTAGGGTTGAGGAAAGTCCAAATTTTTCAGGTCCATTTTGGCCATTTGCTTCACAATCAAGGTCATTTTGTGGTTGAGAAGCTTGATATGTAGTTGGACGTTGTCTAGCTGCAGTAATTTTTTTTGTTTAGCCTCATGTTATTCAACAAGGATGAGACCCATCAACAATTTCAGATGTCGATAGATGTCTATTGTTTCTAGATACTGAGAGACACGAGCCCAAGTATTGTTAGTGTCTGGAACCATCAAGCTAGTACACTAGAGCACCTCCTCATCCGAGACAAAATGCCTCAAGACATGGATGTCTGCCTCAACAAGATCAATTTCAACTCGAATGTCAGGAGGAGTATGAGCTTGGTAAGCTTCATTAGATTCTTCAATTGCAGAGACAAGAAGAGAGCCAGAGTGACCCCTATATAAGATCCCATTTCCAAAATGCTGATATGTTTTGTGTTTACTGTTGATATGTTTTTGTTTAACAAATTTCAGATATGCTCTTCTCAATAGATTGACAATAGACTTGGCACCAAATGGATTTTATTGCGATTAATACAAAATAAAAATAAAAAATGCTTTTTATTGTAAATTATAACAATTTTATTCCATCTCAAACAATAGGAAAACCTCAGCATATACAATTTAATATATCTACTTATTTCTGACCTGTAAGAAACACTTGTTGGCAACAAAAAATATGTTGGGCGACCCTTTTAATCTCCACGAATTAGCAAATGATGACATGTAGATAACCACATAGTAGAACGGTCCTCTTCAAGACACCCTTTAAGTGATCACACTTGGGCAACAAATAATGTATTGAAACAACCTTTCTCTATACAATAGGAACAACACAAAGTGTCACAAATCAATGAGGAGAATAACTGAGAATGATGACAGCTAGATATGAACTATATTGACCTCCCTTTTTCCACACGATCTGCATATAAATCCCTCACAAAACCCCACAAACAACAAGAGGAGGACACCACCCCTTCTTGATATGCCCACGACCTAATATAGAAGACACCACGTCTTTTAGAAAGCCCCACAGACAACAACCAAGGGTGTGACCTCCTTCAAAGACCCCACAACTACTGGAAGGGTGAAATGAACCTCACAAACCCACAAATCTGCGGATAATAAAAGGATCTGTTGATAATAAGGTGGTGCGACCCCCTTGAGAGTTCCACAATTTTTAATGATGAATGGTACAACCTCTTTGGTGCTTCCTTCACTACAAATAAATGGTACAATCATCCTTAAAACTCCCATGACTTAAAAATTGATGAATCTTCTTCTTCCATAGTGAATCCAGTTAGAGTTCTATGTGATCCCTCCCTCTGATAAGCTAGGGTGGATTTGTTTCACCATCAAAACCAATTGCTCGAGGGTTTAAGGCCCCAAAGCCACAAAAAGTTATGAGAGCTCTCCAAATTCAATTTGTGAATAATAATCATGAATAATGAGGAAATGAGCTTTAATTGCACTTTGTATACCCTTTCTCCTTCCTCCCTCTACTAATTAATTATAAAATGACTTTATAAATCTTTCCTTAGTATTTCTCCCAAAGTCACTTTATTAATTTATTACACCACTTCAAAAAGTGATTTATTTTATTTTAAGCATTTCCAGGCACTTGAAGTCACTTTTTAGCATCCCAACATTTAAAGCTTTTTGTCCCGATTCCAACAAGCAATAACACTAATGTGCACCCCTTAAATAATTTCATTAAAATAACAACCTTAGTAAAATTAATTAAATAATGCTCAATATCACTCCCAATTTATGGGAACGATCGAAATGCATCAGAACCGAAAACTGACTGCGCAGAAGTGATCTTGATTATGAAAGATGATGAACGGACCTGATTGGGTGGCTTACTAAAAACAGATACTCCCACCCAAAATATTGGAGCTCAAACCGAAAGTTGGAAATAATATATTAAAGCATCATATAACTCCTCTAAACCATCTGAGCTCACTGGTAACATCAAATTATCCCTTCGATCAGGATGACACAAACTTATAAAGTCATCTCTAATTGTAGAGCAAGAGAACCCGAAAATGGGGACATTATAGTTCTCAATTCCCAAAGCTTGCTTGTCCTCAAACAATGCCATCACAACCATACGATCAACAAGCTGAACCAAACTGAAATTGAGAATGATCCCTGGGTCCCAAACCAACCTGGAAGATGTGAAACACCCTCTGCTCAAAGCACTATCCTGCAAGGTACTAACACAAGAGGCCTCATGAATACTACCAATAAGTAGAGCAATCGGGGATCACAAAAACTCATTCAACCCCTCAGAGAATTACTCTTCTAGGAAACCAATCCAATGCACCATATGAGTAAACTCCTGATAGTAAACACCGACTCTTTAAGTCTCAACATCTCCTCTCATAACATTCCAAAAATAAAATAGACAAATCATTGTCACAACCTTGTTAATCATTTTCAAAATTTGAAGCAATCTACTAATCAGATGAATTCCTAAATCCTAGAACCAAATTATAAGTCCACCATCCCCAATACCTAGTGACTCTTGCTGTGCTACATTGATAACCATTATAATCCAAATAAGCCAAGTTTTTGGTCCATGTTTTTGTATGCAAGCGTCTAGTGGAAACAAAGTAGGAGACTTGTAAGATTTGAATTTTCCTTTTGAATATGGAAGCACATCATACTAGAGTGATCTATGTAATATTTTATCTAACCCACCTTTATGTGCCATCAGAAACATAGTCAAATCATACGTATGTGGGATGAAAGAAAATTGATGAACATACCTCACCATGCAATCCTTGAGCAAAAATGACAGGACAACGTTATGAATTAGCATATTATCCTCACAAGAATCTATCTCCTCCTCACACATATTATCAATATAGAGACTTGTGCATATTTCACTTGCGGATGCACTAAATGGTTATTTTCCATGGAAATCCACTATCATTCTACTCCCTTTTAATCTTGTCCCGTGCACTCATTCCCCTAGTGTCATCTGAACCTGAAACCCAGATTGATGTGTCCACATCTTCAACATACCCATTCTCACAATCAGTGGATGCATACACTTCCCTGTTGGCTGGTCCACAAGGTATATGCTCAACTATCTCATCTATAGCTATGACTTGAGCCTTCAATGGGCTCTCCAAAAGAGGTGGTTTATGATCCCCATGATGCAAACTATGTGTATAATCATAAATTTATGAGTCATGCCTCTCCTCAAGCCCATGCAAATATGAATGCTCCTCATGCTTGACCATCACAATAGGCTCTTCCCTCAAATAATGAGTACCACTAACATCCTCATGTGTTATGGATGCCATAGATGACTGAGTTTTTGCGGTGGATGGTGAAGAATATTCCAAACTCAACTCCACACAAAGCTCATCAACTTGAATTTCTGATTCTTGAAGAGCCATTTGAGAGCTCTTCAAAGAATCCTTGGTAACCTTAAGCCCCTGGGTAAGCTTATCAACTTCCTCTTCTTCCCCTTTTAGAGCATAAAAAAAAATCTCATCAAGCATGAAAAGATGATCTCTATCTAAAAGTAGGTGTAGGTAATTAGATTTCATTACCACCAATCCTCCTCTGAGTGCCTGAAAATCTACAAGGGAAAATTCTCCTTCAAAATTCTTATGTGTCCCTAGAGCCCTCCAACAATAATTTTCCATCAACTTGTGAGTATCATCATAATGTTTTATGGTTGGAATAATCATGTCTTCACTTACCTTCAAATGCCTTGCCAAATGGTGGGACCCATGGGAACTATCATCTTCATACAAATTTTCTGATTTGTGTTCACAATCATGCTTCCCAAAATCAACTACTTTGGCAACCTCATTTTCATCCATCAAGAGACTAGCTTCTTTAAGGTCTCCGTGAACAATATTATTTTGGTGCAAGTAGTCCATGCCTTTAGATACATCAATTGCAACATTAAGAAGAGATAACATCTTGAAAACACCTTTATGCTTGTGTAGATAATCATAGACACTTCCACCAAACATAAACTTTGTTACATTGCACAAATTCAGTGGCCTTGTGCAAGCACCAATAAACTAAATTTCATTCTTATGCCAAACTTTCCTCATAATGAACACTTATTGGGCAAATTCACACTGCAAATCTACATCTAAATGTCCATACTTAAGAACTGTAATAGCAACATCTTGACCACAATAAGTGTCTCTATACAAGTCACCATAAGAACTAGATGCCACGTTATAATAAAATTGCGACAACTTGCTATCAATCTCCCCATCATCTGCATTGGTGTTATTAGCGTCATAGGATAGCTCTAATGGTGTATTAAAGGTTGTTGTTTTGTCAACCTCAATGCACACATCCTCGACATGAATAGATGCATGCACTTCCAAGAAGTCATCCTGGGGTTCTGTCAAATCTCCATCATGAGGTGAGGCATTCACATCATCAATCACTTCAGATTTAAACCCCTCTTCTTTCTTCCCAGCTAATAAGTGAGGCTCCAACAACTCAGGAAGCTCTAACAATGTTGTTAGATTCTTCTAATATCCTTGAAAGACATGTACAAGTTCTTCCATGAGTTCATGATTTGTCTTCATCTGCTTAAGCCACTGAATGCAAGCCTTGATACAAAGTTACCATTGTTGAAATTGAAAGGTGTAAGTGTTGGTCACTTATCGAAAACAATATTAAAATATCCTTTCACTGATTTCCCCTCAGGCTGGAAGGATGCACAACTCTGATACCATTGTAAGATCCCTTTTTTGGAATGCCGATATGTTTGTGTTTAACAAATTTCAGATCTGTTCTTCTATACAATTTCTCAACATATTGACAATAGACTTGGCACCAAATGGATTTTGTTGCGATTAATACAAAAAAAAAAAAAAAACATCAAATGCATTTATTGTAAATGATAACAATTTTATTCCACTTCAAACAATAGAAAAACATGAACATATACAATCTGATATATTTACTTATTTCTAACCTGTAAGAAACACTTCTTGGCAACAATAAATATGCTGGGTTGTCCTTCTAATCTCCACGAATTAACAAATGATGACCTATAGATAACCACATTTTGGGCAGCTTATGATATATTGGAACTATCCTCTTCAAGACACCCTTTAAGTGATCACACCTGGGCAACAAATAATGTATTGAAATGACCCTTCTCTATACATAAGGAACAACACAAAGTGGTAGGAATCAACAAGGAGAATAACTGGGAATGATGACAGCTAGATATGAACTGCAACATCCTCCCCTCCACACGATCGACATATAAAGCCCTCACAAAACCCACGAACAACAAGAGGAGGACGCAACCCCTTCTTGAGATGCCCACAACATGATATAGAAGACACAACCTCTTTTAGAAAACCCCACAAACAACAACCAAGGGTGTGACCTCCTTCAAAGACCCCACGAACTGTTGGAAGGGTGAGACGACCTTCACAAACCCATGAATCTGCGGATAATAAACAAATTTGCTGATAATAAAGTGGTGTGACCCCCTTGAGAGTTCCATAGTTTGCAATGATGAATGGTACGACCTCTTTGGTGCTTCCTTCACTGTAAATAAGTGGTACGATCTTCCTTAAAACTCCCACGACTTCAAAATTGATGAATCTTCCTTTTCCACAGTGAATCCAATGGGAGATCTTTGTGAGCCCTCCCTCTGATCAACTTGGGTGGGTTCGTTTCACCACCGAAACTAATCGCTCAAGGGTTTCATGGCCCAAAACCACAAAAAGCTACGAGAACTCTCCAAATCCAATTTGTGAATAATGATCATGAATAATGAGGAAATGAGCTCCAATTGCAGTTTATATACCCTTTCTCCTTTCCCCCCTCTAATAATTAATTATAAAGTGATTTTATAAATCTTTACTCAATATTTCTCCTTAAGTCACTTTATTAATTTATTAAACCTTTTAACTCCAAAAAGTGATTTATTTTATTTTAAACATTTATGGGCATTGTAAGTCACTTTTCAACATCCCAACATTTAAAACATTTCATCTGGGTTCCAACGAGATATAACACCAATGTGCCTCTCTTAAATAATTTAATCAAAATAACAACCTTAGTGAAATTAATTAACTGATGCTCAATATCACTCCCAATTTACGAGAACAATCAAAATGCATTAGAACCAAACACTGATTGCGCATGAGTGATCCCGATGATGAAAGATGATGAATGGACCTAATTGGGCGACTTACTAAAAATAGATACTCCCTCCCAAAATCTTGGAGCCCAAACCCGAAGCCGGAAATAACATTTGAAAGCATTATATAACTCTTCTAAACCATTTGAACCCACTAGTAACATCAAATTACCCCTCCGATCAGGTTGGCACAAACCCAGAAAGTCATCTCCAATTGCAGAGAAAGAGAACTCGAAAATGGGGACATTACACCCTATTACTACAAGAAGAGCTTCCCCTGGCTTGATGAGAGCGACCATCTCTAGCCATTGTAGCAAAGGAGCAGAGATGGGACAATAGGGAGGGATGAGAGAGACAAGTGAGAGCAAGAGGAGTAAGTCGGGGGGATTGTTCAGAGAGAAGTAGGGGGAAGGAAAGGTGGAGAGACCACTTCCAGAGGATAGTTGAGACGATAAAATCCTCCATTGACCCAGATAATAAGTGAAGAATGCGACCATAATGATTGATAAGAAGGCTAGTAAAGGGGATGATGTTTGTAGGTGGAATCATAATGAGATGCATTGTGCAGAGGATGAACCATGTTGGAATTAGGTACCAATGGAGTGTCATCCATTGAGAGCAGTCGTGACAACAATGAAGTGCCATGAAAAAGGTAATACACGCAAATGAGGGAAGATTAAATCACATGAAGCAAGGTCACAGAAATGGTTGAGGTAAAGGGTGGCAGGTGCCAACAACTGAAATGACGCGTGGTGACCTACCTCAAATGATGACACCATATCTCGTTTCTTAATTTCAAATTTATTAAAAACCAAAAAAATAAAAAAAATAACTATACTTTATATTTTAATTACATTTCACATCCAACACCCAACCAACCTAATAATTTACCTTTATTACCATTGATTTTATTTTAATTAAAAAATTCCATCTCAAATCCAACAACCAACCAACCTAATACGTTAACTTTATCATGATTAATGAAAACTGGAAAACTTAAAACTTTGGACTAATTTCCACAACCGCTTTCCGAACTAACATCAAATATTTTAGCTGAGTTCTCTAGGTTGAAGTGGATTCCCTTTATTGTCTTTTTCCAACCAAATTTGGTTGCCTGTCACCTATTAGGAGAGTTTGCGTCTTTCAACTCATCTAAACCGTTTTTAACACTAAATTATAGTCCCTTTCATCCAGTAGAAAGTACATTAAAAGTCAAATGGATTGTAACAAATGTTATGCCATTGTTTGTCAGATGGACTGTAACAGTTTGCGAATGTGATGCCATTGTTTGTCTTCTATTATTTTGGTGGTTAACTCGGGTGTCTCTTTTAAGTAATATGATACAGAGTCGAAGGGAAAAAGGTACCGAGTGCCTTCATAAAATATTCACAGAAGAAGACCAAGTATTAAATCACAACTGAATATTGATTGCCATGTGCCCTTTTCGTTGTGCCTTTTCATAGGACGAGGGGGAAAGATCCAGCATCTGCCCATTCGAGCACTGGAAAGATCAAACAGCCTTCGAATTGGGTTTCTATAAAATTTAACGTCGCCACCCTCTCATTCATTATAGTGTGGGAATTGGCATTTGGATCAATCGGGCCTCGTCCTCAACACCTCTATTCTGTTCTGTGGAGATGGCTAATCCCATTGTCATCAAGGTCAGTTCTCGTCTCTACTCTGCTGCTGATTTCCATGTTATTAGATCCTCAATTCTTTTTGTGACGTGGGTTTACTTTTATTTTGGGTTGTGTCTTCTGAAATTGTGGGCAACTAGAAACTACCCAAAACATTGAGGTTTACCTTTCTCTGGTCTCAAATGTTTATGATTTTGGTTTTCTGTTGCCAATGCTACTGCAGGGTGCCTTCTGTATGCCTCATGTGACTACTTCCTTCGCAAACAATGACAAGACATTTTATAGTTGTAAATTCCAGGTTAGTAGATTTTTATGTCTTCTTGATTTGATTACAGTTTGAGAGTCCATTGCTTATCAATCTTGATCCTGTTTGCAATTCTCTGATTGCCCAGAGCTTAGTCTGGAATATTTTTTCATTAGTGGTAATGGATGTTTAAGCAGAACGTTTGTGCTGGACATGCACTTCAATCTACCTTGGTTTCCCCTCCTTTAATTCAATATTTAGGTGAAAAGTTTGAGTAACCTCCCAAAGAACGTGTTTGTTTGTCTCTCTTGAGTTTGTTCTCTCTTCTATATGTTTGTGATCAGATTCATATAAGGCTATAAGATACCACAAGAAGTTTTAGCTGCCGGATGTGACGGACACTTGGTTTCCCTATTGCTGAGTACTTGTGATTTTATGGTTTGCAATCGCCATACTCCATGATCTAGACAAAAATCTGCTTTGTTGTATTGATCTGATTTTGGGCAGGTAAAGCTCACGGTTCGAACATAACTGCATGCTTACTAGGTACCTACGTTCTCTCCGAGATTTGGGAGGTTTTGAACTGGCTACTTACAAAATTTGATCATCAGGGTCTATCTGTTTAAAATTTTTCACTGGCTGCTTATAGATTTGATCATCATAGTCTATTTGTTTATGATTTTTCTCATAGAGGTTCCAGTGACCCGGGGCACACTTCAAGTCACCATCCACTAAAGAATCCAACAAAGCCATTAGAAGGTGGGGATGGTGGTTAACAGTAAAAGTCAAAGTTACCCAACTCAACTTGGAGAATGACTTCGTGGCCTAAGAGTAAGAGTTGACTTGGCAAATTAAAAAATAACAAAATACATTCCTTATACGAAAAAAAGATATTTTATTCACATGAAAGTTTACAATGTCCATATAATGCTAATTTTCAACAAATAGTTTTAAAGTACATAGATGATACTTAATACTACAAAATACCATGGATTTTGGATAGTTAACAGGTTTGTTGTTTGTTGGTTGCATGCTGTGAAACGACTCAAAAAACAAGCAATTGAGTGCTGTTTTTGTTTTATGTCTTTAATAGACAAACGATCAAGTCTAACTGAAGTTAGACTTGCTGAGTAATTCTTACTTGTGTTTGACTTGTGAGTTGAGTTGTATTTGCAAGTTAAAATTGCAATATCACTTAGGGATGAGTCAGATTCAGAGGTGTTGACTTGATTCTGCTTCCTTAAAGAGTAGAGTCAAACTCAAGAATCAACTTGAAATTGGAGGAGTCTGGTAACACCGAGTACTAAAAGTCCATTAGTCTGTCTCTGCATGTCTTGAAAGAAAAGGCAAGTCAAATAATAAAGGCTCATGCAGTTTACTGTAGCAGTGGTCTGTGTTGTATATGACCCTGTGTGTGACCCTTGTCACTTAAAAAGAGGAAAAAACTTTTCTGTTTCATGCCAGATACGCTTCTTGGAAGATTCCTTGTGTCAAGTGACGTAAATATGATAACCATTTTGAGGCCTATTCTTGGAAGATTCCTTGTGTCAAGATGCCTATTCTTTTTTTTTAGTTACTAATATCAATTACTTGAATAATCAGGGACTCTGCACTTGGGTCTCCAAGTTTACTTGATTACATCATACTTTATTTAGCTAGGAGCCAGAGTTGGGGTACTACATTCTCCTCCCCCTTGGATTAGCATCATCCTTGGTGCTGTATTCCTTGATGCAATAGGTTGGAATATTATATCAGTGCTTGATCTCTGCACATTCAGATCTCTTAGGCAACACTGCAGTTTCCTGACAGCGTCTGATTCCAAATATTCAGCATGCACCTATTCCAAACATCCGGAGGAATTCATGCTAATACATACATGAAATGCAATTCATGACCATGCTGAATCTCTCCCAAAATGGAAACTGATGTTATGCATTAGTACCTGCTGAAACCATAGATTGAGAAACTGGTTGAACCTTTTACAGCTTTCTGTGCATTGTTGACCGACTTTTCAATGGAGATATGAATTCTTCGGCTTGCAAAATTCCCCTGTAATAAATATAGAGTTGTTGCTGATAACTCAAAATACAAGATCAACACCATAATGTCTGTGTCAATTCATACACTCGTATTTCTAATTCTTCTCCCTGATGCACCATCAAATCAACTTCACTGTTAAATATTCTGTGATATAAATAATTTCCCAACTTTTAAAGAGATTCAAAGGCTCTTGACACTCTTCTAGCTTATTGGCAAGTCTTGATTTCTCAGTGTTCTGTTAAGGCATCACACATTGGTTTGCAGTTTCTGAAAATTTACATGCTTTTCCATTCCAGATTAATAGCATCCTCCTATGAGTGTATTCCTTTCCTTTTCTCATCTTCACTTTGAAATTGATTTATAACTACAGTGTTGCAATTTGAAATCAAACAGCATGATGACCTACTCAGCTATTGAGTGCGTACCTTTCAAATACATAATTTCTCATTCTGTACAACCAGGCAAGGGCCACCCAGCTTAACTAAATTCAATAAAATTGGACAATGACCAAATAATCTCTTTAATTTGTTGGCAGAGTTGTTTTACTTCTGTCCATGAGACTTCCAATGCATACATGAGGAATAACCCAGTGGACTTTCAAAGCTTATATTATGAGCTTTGTTTGCCTAATTGTTCGAGACTCTCCTTATCTCTTTCACGTAGGAAATAAAAAAAGTACCTTTTGCATTATAAATTTGTGCGCCTGCAACTGCTGAACTTGGGATTCTTTCTTGAAGTCCTGTCAAGCCTTAGTGTGTGAAAGTCTTCAGGAATCAGGTCTGCCTCAGATCAGTCACCTTTGGTATAGAAAGCTGCCTTTGGTAGAGAATTTTTAGATTCAAATAAAGTCTTCCCTCTTCTTCTTAAAGGCTACCTGAACAAACTCTCCCAGCCAATTGCATGTTTTTTCCAGACATGTCATAATTGCTGTTTTTCTTCTTCCAAGACCACCCTGTTTCTACACAGTCAAATGGACCTCAAAATAAATTTTGGCAGTGAACTCCATGTGAGTTTGATCACGTACATTATTTTCAAATTGAAAGGATAACACCTATCCCATCCCAGTATTAAATCATTAGATTCTGAAGGGCCCCAAAAATATTTGGCTCTAACAGAAATTCTTCTGCTATTTTAGCCCAAATTTGATGAATGGAGAAGCAGAAAATAAACAGATAATAAGTCAGTAGCCTCCTATAAAGGAGAAGTGATATGAAACACACATCTTTTGATTGTTCTTGGGCAGCCTAAGCTGCTCTTACACTCTATTGTTGAATTCAGCCTGCTGCAAATCAGACTGCAATATATTTGTTCCCAGCCTCCAGGAGACTTTAAATTCCCCAGACAGCGTGTTAACCTGCCAAACTAACTTGTCTCTCCTGCATGTTAAAGGACTATAACTGTTTCAAATCCTGCATGTAAGCTTCTACAAGGTGAGTCACGAGACTCTTGAAATCCCCACTCCCTTCTGTTTTCTGCTGCCAATCCTCGCCAATAAAAGACTCATAAGCACAACTGAATAAAAGAACCATCCCTCTGTCTACAAGCGCCTGCATTAATTCTGCCAAGTTTGCCAATTGTGATAGAATCCTGGCCTCATGGATGATGCCATATAATAATGTCATTTACCTCACCTTCCACCTATTATCAGTGCATTTGTTTGGTCATAAGTGAATGGCACAACCAAGTGATTCTTATAAATATTTGACAGCAGTCCCATTTTCATCGTTTAGAACATTTCCAGTACAAGCTTTTCCTGGATTAGCTGTCAAAAGTTAAAACTCTGCCATACCATACACTCCAATTTGAGATTACTGGTAGTAATTCTTCTACACTCAAATAATTTAGCTGTTGCTACTGTCATGAATTTGGATGTTTGTTAAAAAAAGTTTTATAGTTTTAATCTCTCTGTTCGGCTTTACACTTTAGTAGCTGTCTCCCAATGGTTTACATTACTCTAGCAACTGCTCTTTTAATGCTAACCCATAGCTTTGCTCCAGTCAAACTCAAATTAACATTTTTTGATACTTCCATTGGTACGTACTTTGTTCAATCCTTTCATAGCTCTTGGTTGATCGATCTGCAAACAATGTTGCCAACTTAGCATCTAAGGAAAGATTCAGCCAGTCTAATCAGCCATTATTTTTTGATTTGCATATGTGCTCAAACTTAACAAATAATTCTGTTACGAGTTTGTAACTATAGTTTGAAGCTTTGGAATTTTCAATAGTTTCTCCATTCTTTTCAGAATGCCAATTGAGCCTGTTACAACACAATCTAGCACCCCCGTATGGCGTAAAGTACCAAGCATCAAGGGAATGGTCTTGTGCAACCCAGGAAGGCTGCCCACTGTCACCACAGTAGCTCTTTCTCTCACTTTTAATTGGCTCTTCCCCAACTCAAGGGGGGTATCTCTAAATAAGATTGCTAAGGCTATGGAGTGGGGGTTTTAGGTGATATAGGAAGAGTAAGCCCTAACAAAATGTATGGTTGTTGTAGTATATGAAGTGGGATGGAAATGGAAATGGGATAAGGACTAGATAGGAAAATGAAGGACAAGAACAAGGGATGAAAAGAGATGAAAGGAAACCAGTGCCCACTGCCTATCAATCATGGACTAATGGAGTCATGAAGTACAAGTTACAACACGAATGGAAGGACTTGATTTGTCACATTCACAACTATTTAAATGAAGGCCTCTAGTGATGAATGTGAAAATTTCGAAACCCAGTACACTTTAAACCAATCAAATTAATTTTTAACCGATTATTCAGGGTTTTTCTTCACAGTAAATTAAATACACAGCAGAAATAAATTACCAGGAACTGAAAGTAAAAGTAGACAGCAATCACATCAAATGTACACACTTATTTTTGGACAATAGTCCCTGGAAAAACCCAAGATGGGAAAACTGCTGCAGCAGATCTGAGGTTTTATTATTTCTGAGCAGGAAAATATGGAAAATTTTTACAAAATGAATCGGCCTTTGCCAATCAGTGTTGCATGAAGTGGGAGCATGGGAAGCGTCATTTTCCAAAAATCCTCGGAAGCGAAGCATCCCGGAAGCGTATGTTATATATATATATATATATATATATATATTGCATTTATATTCAAAAAACATGTAGAAAGACAAATTAGTTGCAGAATATATGAAAACATGCATATTTGTATATCAATATAGATAGAAATGGCATCCATACTACATAGTTCATCAATGATTAATCATTCAAGCATCAACCATCTAGATTCTAGATTCTAGCTAATCTTGGTAGTGGTTGACTTGAGTCCATCTAGCCAATCATGAGTCCATCCTCCTCCTCCTCCTCCCCTATATCCAATGCAATCCGTGCATTTGTTGATGTGGAGGATGACCCCTCAAGAGGATCAACATCATCAAAAGTGACCGACTCTAGCACTAGTTCATTAAGATCCAAGTTGGCTAATGCCAACTCAACACTATTGTTCAAACTTCAAACCCATATCGTCAAGAAACACATCCCACATCTTTGTCTTTCCCTTCAACCACTCTTCTCTCTGCCTATATATAAGACGGAGGTTGGTGTGCACATACTGATACACCACTTAGTCACCTGACACAGCGACAAAGGGAAGAGTTCAACAGAAGAGTTTATACTTGAGTGAAGGGTACATTTTTACTGGGGTCGTGACAAAAGAGTTCAACAATCAATGCCACCAACATCGAGGTACATAAAGGGCTTGGTTCTCTTGATTAAATGCCAGTTCCATACCCTCATACATGATAGAATCCAGTGGAAACATTGCAATCTTGCCAATCTTGAAATCCTGAAAACTGTTAAGTCTGTTGAATTTTGAATGGGACCTAAAATTCCACTTTCTCCATATGAAGTCCAATGAGGTTGGAACCACTCTCAAACATCTTGAAACAATTAATGGTAATGTTAAAAATTTAAGTAAAAGTGACATTCTCCTTTATCTTTCATTTTCATAACCCTCAGCTGCACACCAAAACACCTCATTCCCCCTTGGAAGCGTGCGGGCTTTCCTCGTAAGCGTGCATGAAGCGCGCTTCCAAATTTTTGAAGCGTGCTTCGGAGGGGGAAGCTTCGGAAATGGTAGGGAGCATGCTCAAGAGCCCTAAAGCGCGCTTCCTAAATTTTGAAGCGCGCTTCAACCCGAGCTTCCTGGATGCACCCGCCCGGATCGAGCTTCAGGGCTTTGAAGCGGGGGGAGGGGAAGCTTCCGGTAACACTGCTGCCAACAACTGAATATCTTCAGCAAAACCCTCTCCAACAAAATCGTACAACCTATCTAGACCCCTCCAAAACAGAACCAGAATGAAACAACAGCTAGAAAGTGAGCCTCTATGTGAATGTACGGTCCTCCTACGTCACTCTGTACGGCCCTGCCAAATTTGAAGCTTAGCTTCTGCGATTTGGTGAAGAAGTGAGTCGATCCACCTGCTAGACTCTCCTCTGTCCTCCTGCAAAAACTCTCACCTGCAAATATGCAATCGATCTCTCTCTAGAATCGATTTCTCTTTCTCTTGTGTGCCCCTTAGCCAAGTCGATCTTCTCATATACTTTGTTGATTGAGTGAAACCCTAATTTCCAAAGTGATGGAGGGCTGAGATCTGCTCTCTCCATCAAGATGAGATCAATGGTCAAGATTAAAAGACCACAACTTAATTTTTTTTTCACTTTAACCTTAGAAAAGGCACCCAATAAAGTCAACTGAAGATTATAACACATCAACAGTGCTTTTCCTAAGTTAGACTTAGGAAAACTTTTAATTAATCAACTCAGCCTAAGTTTCATTGTCCTCCATCATCCTAGGACACTGTGATGATGATGGAAGACCTTCCTTGCTACAATCTCAACAATGAAAGGGTTGTTTTCCACCTTCAACCAACTCACAGTGAAAAAATCTATTTAATACATTCACCCTTCTAAATTATATGAACTCAAGATGAAGGAACTAATGTTTGTTATATTTACCCTTCGACTACTTGCTAGATGAATCTTGGAGGGCCCTAGAAGGTACCTCATCAATAAAAGAAAAGTGTTGTATTATTTCTGAATTATTATTTCAAATATACAATTAGTTAATTAGAAGAATGGAAATAAACATAAATAAAACAACAAGTAAATCAAGAGGGAAAAACTTCCTCACATTGATTTACTCTTAAATAAAATACTTAGGCTTTTATATTAAATTGAAACAAGAAAAAATTGTAGATAATTTCACAACCATGAAAACATTAAACCTTACACCAAAATAAAAGGCTATACCTCATGTCTTCAATGGTCATCAATCTTTGTAGTCAAGGGAGCTCCATCAAGCTTCAACTCCTAAGGTCCAATAGTTCATGATTGCTCTAACTCCTAACTCTCAACTCACCGGTGCCCAAAGTTTCAAGAACTCTTACAATGGAGAGAAAACTCCTCTTTATAGACAGAGTCTCTTCTCTCATACAATAAAGAATTCTTATTTGCTAACAAACTCCATGACAAGTCAAAGAAAAAATATAAAATTGTAGTTAGATCCTCAATCCATGGTTGACCATGTCACATTATGTGGACACAAGCCTCTCCAAGAGCACTCACCCTCATCCAACAATAGGAAGCATAATACAATGGAAATCTCCAAGATTGGGCATACTACCAAAAATAGGCATGATAATCAAGTCAACATGCAAGAGATTCACATAGAATTCACGCTCCAAGATTGATGCATGCAAAATATAATAAAATAATCTTCAGCCTAGGAGGTTGTGCTCAAGGGTCCACCTAGAAAAACTCACATAGTGCACCCTCCAAGGTGCATGAGAGATAAAACAATAAAACAATTTTCCTAGGAGAATGCTCCATAACAACCATCCAAAAATAGCAAGTGGTCCACAAGATGCATGCAACCAATCTACACATGTGAATCCCAAGGCAACCAAATCCATAGATAAATGTGCAAAGTGCCAACTAGATAGAGCGTTCCATAAGAAAGGAAGTGGTCAACCCCAAAAATAATGATTAGACTATCTCCACAAGCACATCCTTCAAGATAATGCTCCAATAATAGAAATAAGACCAAGCAAAAGCATGTAATGTGCAGGTGTGGCCCTCCAAGTATGCCACACACCTCTCCAGAAAATCCCCCCATAACCACCTCCAATAAAATAGTATATGTGCCAAGTCAAAAGGTGAGGGTGCTCTCCAATGAAAGTCAAAAGATGACAAGTATAGCTGAACTATCCATGCAATAAAGATGAGAGAGCACCTAGGAGAGGTGCGTCCTAGAAAATTGTTCCATGTAACTACCTTAACCACCCAACAAATAATAAAATATCTCCATGCGAAGTGCGCCCTAGAAAGAAGTGCCAAAAGTCTTTAGACCTCATCAATGCTCGTGGCAAAACCATGTGTTGTTTTCCAATTCCAGCAACCGATTTCCCCAAACCATGTGCACAATAGAAAGTGCACCCTAGAGAAGTGGGCCAACCTCCAATAATGAAATAATAACCTTGCATGCCTTGGAAACTATGCCCAAAAGGGAGGCGCTACATCGAAACCCTAAATCTCTTCCAAATAAACCCATCCAAGTGTGAACAACTACCAAGTGAAGTAGGGTGCTCAAGAAATTAACCTCCAAGGTAATAAAATGGATTAAATTGACCATCAAATAATTAAATCAACCTCAATATGTGTGCACAAAGGTTAATGCTCAAATAAAACCACAGTCCAATTGTGAAACTCATAGAGAACCTAGCTAGAGAAATTCACACAAAGCTTGCAAAAAGAACCAGAGAGAAAGAAACAAGAATGAAAGAAAGAATTGAGAATGAATGTACAAATTGTATTACATGAGTGAGTAATAAATAGGTGAATAATCCCTAATAATAGTTGAATGTGCCATAGATAGCTACATGGCTAAGAGAATGCACCATAATCAATGATCTAGAGTGATGTAGACACTCACTGACAAAAAACAGAGTTATTTGCCACCTAGTCTAAGTCAACTGTCGATGCAAACCTCAATTCACTGAGTCACACGTGTGGAGAAAGAAAAAAATGCATGCACATGATATGCGCCCTCCTACCCTCATGCATGAGATATGCACCCTCCTGGTGAGAAAAACAACTGCTGTATGTATGAGTTGTCCCCCACTAGTTAATTGAACTCCTAACTGAAGTCAAATTGAAGAGGAGAAGCGCCCCTATTTTTTAGGAAATATGCTCTAGAGAGAATATTCCATCTCTGGATAGCATCCTCAATCTTAGACTATCAAACTTAGGAATATTAATCACTAGGTGAGTGAGGTGATTGTGTAATATCTCCAACATCAATCTCCCAATAGTCACCAATTGATTAAATCAACATGAACATTTGGGCCAATGAAGGGGGGTGCACTCCAACAAGTGTTGTACCATGGAAACCTGCTTATATCTTTTAGAAAAGACCACCATGATAATAACACAATGGAAAAATAGAAGCTCCACCTAGATTTGAACCTAGGGCGCACCACCAAAGGACTATAACATGATAAAACCTCATCAAACCCGAGGAGAAGGTTTTATCATCAAAGATGTATGTAGTACCCCTCCCCCCCCAAACTCTAACTCAAACTGAGGGAAAAAGTACAAACACATTTCCATCTAGGTGATATCTAGCAAATGTTACAATGTTAAGTCATATCACCTATGGAAATCCCAACAAGGAATAGTGCACTACCACAACACATAATCCAACCATATTAACATCATAAGAGAAGGGGACAATAGAAATGCTAATCTATCCAATTATCAACTATGTCCCCACCACACATCAACACAAGAGGACCATGTAGAACACCCCTCCTAGTGACAAACCAACATCATAACATCAACACACCTAGTCACTAGGAAACTCCAACATCATGAAACATCTACCTCCTAACACCATCATTATATAACCCCTTGGGGGGCTAGAACCATAATCCATGAACAAGATGTAGCACATCCAAGATAAACAAGACTACAAGTACACCAAAACCACACCATAATGAGATAGCATGCTCCATAACCATCAAATAAGCAACCTGAAATTTAAATATAGTTCAGATCTGTAATATTTCTTAAAAATACTTCTTTCTGATTTATAATTTCTTCACAGTGAATATGCAGAGATACATGAACAGAAATAGAATAGAAGCATGCACGATAACACAAGGATTTTACCCTGGAAAAACCCTCTCAAGCTTGAGGAAAAAAAACCCAGCAAATGATCTTTCTTATTAGCAAGTGAATGAGCTAGGAGTAGATACAAATTAACAACAGCCACACAGGCTTACAACCATGAGAGTTTGCTGTCCAGATCTAGCTTTAAAGCTAGCTCAAATTCTGGTAGAAGTTCGCAGCCCGAGACCTGAAAGCAAACTGTCCTTGATGCATAGATCCCATGAGCAAAAGAGCTTCCTTCTTCGTTGTGTCTTCAACGAGTATTCAAAAAATCTCACTTTGTCAAGCGATGAGGAGTTCTATTAATAATAATTATCTCTCCATAACTCGCTATGGAACTCATCTTCATCACTTGACTTAACTAAGATAACTTGTCTTAGTAACTCAACTTACCAACTCAACTTTACATGCAGACTTTGTAACTTTAACTCAACAACTCAACATTACAATAGTCTTTGCATGACTCGACTTTGACAACTCGAACTTGACAACTCAACTTTGCAACTTGTCTTAATTTGCAACTCGACTTTGCATGACACAACTTGACAACTCGACTTTGCTTTGCAACTGAGTTTGCATGACTCGACTTTATGACTTGACTTAACAACTCGACTCTTTGACAACTCGTCTTTGCTACAGGCTCGATTCTTCTTCTTTCTTCCAACAATCACAAGTCTTTCATGGCAGCCATGGTCTCACGTGCCATCATACTTGCTTATCGCATATACATCATTTGCATCTCATGTATAAGAAAGATCAGTTGTCTCAGGATGTGACCATCTGGTTCTCCACTCATGGTCAATTGCTTGGCCTAGGAGAACCTCACACACCACTTTGCCTACACAAGGCAATACCTCAACACATGAGGTCACTCAGTCTTGTCACAAATAAGACTGATCAACAGTATCCTCTTGTCTTGGATTTTGCTTATACAAAGCTCACAAGACTTTTTGCCTTGTCTCAAATAAGGCTCTTCTCCAAGTCTCAAGTCAGCCTACACAAGGAAGTCTTGGAGAATGACTCACTCTGCTGCAAACTTTAACACTCCCCCTCAGCAAGGGAGACATTCTCAACTACACCAAGCTTGTCCCAGAAGTGTACAAATTTTCCAAAGGACAGAGGCTTAGTCATAATGTCTGCTGTTTTCTTATCAGTGTGAATGTACTGTAATTTGATGGCACCTTTTTGGACCATGTCTCTGATATAGTGGTATTTCATTTCAATATGCTTGGACCTGTCATGGAAGACTGGGTTCTCTGTGAGCTTCAAACAACTCTGGTTATCACAATGGATAACTATTGTTTCTAGCCTCTCTTGAAACAATTCAGACAACATTTTTCTTAGCCATACTCCTTCTCTGCTTACAACAGTGGTTGCTATATACTCTGCTTTTGCTGTACTCTGCGCAATTGAACTATGTTTCCTGCTGGACCAAGATATCATGGCAGAACCTAAGCTGAAACAGTAACTCGAAGTACTCTTTCGGTCCACTGAGCTTCCAACCCAATCTAAATCAGCATACCCATGAAGCAACACTCCACCACTAGAAGAGTATTTGAGTTCAAATGCAATGGACCCTCTCAAATACCTGAGCAAATGTTTGGCAACAATCCAACGTCTGTGTCTCGATTCAGACATGAACTGATTCAAGGCATTCACTGCAAAGAAAATATCTGGCCTTGTATGAATCAGATACATCAAAGATCCAATGAGCTGCTTGTACATGGTTGGATCCACCAAGTCTGATCCATAATCTGACTCATTCAACTTTTTCAGGTTGGATACCATGGGAGTAGACATGGATTTACAATCCAACATACCAAACCCGCGCAGTACATCAACTGTTTACTTTCCTTGAGATAGAAAGATCCCATCTGATCTTTGCCACACTTCCAGACCAAGGAAATAATGCATGAGATCAAGGTCTTTCATTTCAAATTCGGAAGTGAGCTCCCTCTTACACTGGGTTATCAAATGTTCCTCTCCTGTAAGGAACAAATCATCAACATATAACACTAATACCAAGGGATGATTTTTCACAACCTTAAAATACAGGTTGGGATCTGCAACACTCTTGGAGAACCCCAAGTTCTGAAGATAAATATCAATTCTTGAATAACATTCTCTTGGTGCTTGCTTAAGCCCATAAAATGCTTTTCTCATTTTGCACACATGTGATTCTTTCCCGTGAATCACAAATCCCTCTAGTTGTTCTATATATACCTCTTCCTCAACTTGACCATTGAGGAATGTTGTTTTAACATCCATCTGGTGAAGTTTCCAACCCAGAACTGAAGCGAGGGATATGATGGTCCTGATGGAAGTGTACCTTGCAACAAGTGCGAATGTTTCATCATAGTCAATGCCTTCCTTTTGAGAAAAACCACGAGCCACAAATCTTGCTTTGTATTTCTCAATACTTCCATCAAATGCATGCTTGATCTTGAAAAACCATTTGGAGGTGACCACTAATTTTCCTTCTGGCCTGGGAACCACTTCCCACACATCATTCTTCATGATGGATTGATATTCTTCCATCATGGTATCTTTCCATACTTGTTGTTGAGCAACATCCTCAAATGTGGTGGGTTCTGCATTACTAATCTGAGACATTTGTGTCACATAGCCTGCAAACCTTTGAGGTCTTTTGCTTTCCCTGAATGTACCTGATGGAGCACCATGTGATTTTGCTTCCTGCATTATCTCTCTACACCAGGCATGTTTCTTCTTAGACCGAGGCACATCCAAAGGTCTCTCTACATGTTCTATAGGTTCCACAAGATCATCCAGATCTAGTGGCTCATTTAACTCCTCCCTCTGCATATCTGAACTAGATGAATTTGAAACCTCTACCTGAGAAGCTTCAGGCTCCTCCATCTCTGTATCAAGCTACAATTCTTTGGAACGTTTAAAAGCAAGTTCTTCATGGAATGAGTCATCCCTGCTTACCTCAATATGTCTTTCATCATGTACTTAGATCTTATAGGCCTTGGATGTTTCATTGTATCCCACAAAGATTCCTTTCTTACCCGATGGTTCCATTTTGGTTCTCTTATCTTTTGGCACATGAATGTAGACATGACACCCAAAGATCCTTAAGTGCCCCACATCTGGTTTCTCACCTATAAATGCTTCCTCTTGAGTTTCATCTCCTAGAATAGTATGAGGCCTTATATTCTGGATGTAAACAACAGTACTTGCAGCTTCTGCCTAGAGAGAAGTAGGAAGATCCTAATCACACATCATTGCTTTAGCTGCCTCACAAATAGTTTTGTTCTTTCTCTCAGCTACCCCATTTTGCTGGGGCTTATATGGAACTATAAGTTGTCTCTTGATTCCTGCTTCCTTGCAGAAGTCTTCAAATTGGTGAAACTCATACTCACCACCATTGTCTGATCTCAGGACTCTAATGTGTTTTCCAGTTTGATTTTCAATTAAAGCCTTGAACTCATGAAACTTTTTAAAAGTTTCGTTCTTTGTTTTCATGAAGTATATCCATGACTTCCTAGAGAAGTCATCTATAAAAATCGCATAATACACATGCTCATTTAATTAAGGTGCGGACATAGGCCCACATACATCTGAATGAATCAATTCTAAGATCACTTTTGCCTTTTTATTGCTGACTGGAAACGTCTTCTTTATGTTTTTGCCTAGCATGCAACCTTTACAAATACTATTATGATTAAACTGAAAAGTAGGCATACCACTCACCATCTTCTGAAGTTCGGGACGTGCTTTGAAGTGAAGATGCCCAAACCTCCTATGCCACAGTTTGCAAGAACTGACAGTGCTGTGAACTAGTGCCTGAATGTGCCCTGGGACTTTTTAAATTCCTCCTCCTTTGATTCTAATAACAATGGCTGAAATGAGCTTTGTATCCTTGGGCCATAAAAGAGCCTTCTTCTCCATGAAGATCACCCTGTGACCTTTATCCTCCAAAATTCCAACTGAGATAAGATTCTTTGTCAATCCTGGAGCATATAAGATATCTTCAATATGCAACATAAATCCAAAATCCGGCTGAAATGATGCTGACCCAGTTCCTTTGATTGCATAGTCTCATCATCTCCCAGATCAACTTGAGAAGAGAACTTTACATTCTTAAAGTTAGCTAGATTATCTTTGTTCCCTGTCATGTGCCTGGAGGCACCACTGTCCACTAACCAAGATTTTTCACTATCTGTCACAGTGCCTGTGAGAGCTGAAACAAGGTAATATTCTTTTCTTGTTTCTTGATCACTAGAAACCTCTCTAGGCTTCCTCCTGTAAGTTCCTTCCTCTTCAACAACAACAACAACATGAAACTTACCCTTGTGTTCTTTTCTCGATTTGGGACAGTTCCTAGCAAAGTGGTCTTTCTTTCTCCTTTTGAATAGAGAATTTCTTTCAAGAAGGGAATCTTTTCCCTTTCTTTGTTCTGGCTGTTAATGCAATGTTGTCTTCTTTTGAGGAGCCGTTTCTGCATTGAATCCTGCATTCTTCCTGAAGGCAATCATACCACAGCCTTTCAAAGTTAGGCTGAGTATCTCTTGCATTTACCCCGGACAACAAGACCTCCCAAGAGGGTGGGAGGCCATCAACAACAGTCTGCACAAAGTCATCATCATCAACTGGTACACCAATCACTAGCAACCGATCCTTGATCTGTGAGATCTTGGTGAAGAAGGATGCTACGGGGCATAATACTGTCCTTCATTGAATAAAAAATGGTTCATTTTTCCTTTGCTTGATTTTTCTTAAAGTTTGCCCTTCTTGCATTTGAATTAGGTTCCTCTACTACACTGGTTACGAAACTGCCCAAATTATTCTCTTCAAAAATATTTAAAATCCTTACCTTCCAAATATTAAAGTTGGAAGCTCCTTCAAGCCTGTCTTCAGCCTTCACTGAGATCGATGTCATCTCTGCAATAATTTTTCAACAAATCTGAACTGTGCTCTTTAAATAATCCTCTCCAAGAACCCTACATGAGCTCAAGCTTGCTGCAAAACTGAGTGACTACATGCCCATGGCTATGATACCATGTTGAAATTTAAATATAGTTCAGATCTGTAATATTTCTTAAAAATACTTCTTGCTGATTCATAATTTCTTCACAGTGAATATGCAGAGATACATGAACATAAATAGAATAGAAGCATGCACGATCGTCGATAACACAAGGATTTTACCCTGGAAAAACCCTCTCAAGCTTGAGGGAAAAAAACCAGCAAATGATCTTTCTTATTAACAAATGAATGAGCTAGGAGCATATACAAATTTACCACAGCCACACAGGCTTACAACCATGAGAGTTTGCTGTCCAGATCTAGCTTTAAAGCTAGCTCAAATTCTGGTAGAAGTTCGTAGGCCGAAACCTGAAAGCAAACTGTCCTTGCTGCATAGATCCCACAAGCAATAGAGCTTCCTTTTTCGCTGTGTCTTCAACGAGTATTAAAAAAATCTCACTTTGTCAAGCGCTGAAGAGTTCTATTAATAATAATTATCTCTCCATAACTCGCTATGGAACTCGTCTTCATCACTTGACTTAACTAAGATAACTCGTCTTAGTAACTCAACTTACCAACTCAACTTTACATGTAGACTTTGTAACTTTAACTTAACAACTCAGCTTTACAATAGTCTTTGCATGACTCGACTTTGACAACTCGAACTTGACAACTCAACTTTGCAACTCATCTTGATTTGCAACTCGACTTTGCATAACACAACTTGACAACTCGACTTTGCTTTGCAACTGAGTTTGCATGACTCGACTTTATGCCTTGACTTGACAACTCAACTCTTTGACAACTCGTCTTTGCTACAAGCTCGGCTCTTCTTCTTTCTTGCAGCAATCACAAGTCTTTCATGGCAGCCATGGTCTCATGTGCCATCATACTAGCTCATCACATATACATCATTTGTATCTCACATATAAGAAAGATCAGTTATCTCAGGATGTGACCATCTGGTTTTCCACTCATGGTCAATTGCTTGGCCTAGGAGAACCTCACACACCACTTTTGCTTACACAAGGCAATACCTCAACACATGAGGTCACTCAGTCTTGTCACAAATAAGACTGATCAATAGTATACTCTTGTCTTGGCTTTTGCTCATACAAAGCTCACAAGACTTTTTGCCTTGTCTCAAATAAGGCTCTTCTCCAAGTCTCAAGTCAGCCTACACAAGGCAGTCTTGGAGAATGACTCACTCTGCTGCAAACTTTAACACAACCAAGGGGTGATCAACAAGGCAAGCACATGTGAGAAGACCACCAAACCAGCAAGCATAAGCATCCAAGTTCCAACCAAGGAGAAGTAAGACTCCTCCAAGCAAAGATCTCCATCAAATGATTCAATGCCATGAAGAGAAAGGGTTCCATGAAGATGTATCACCCAAGTCGGTCCAATGCTCCAAGGTACCAGCTGCAAATATCCATTAATGTGATGAAAATTACAAAGTGGAACCTCACACAATATGAGGTGTAACACTTTTTATTTTTGGACGAGGGCAACTTCTCTTGGAGAGGCTTGTGTCCACATACTGTGACATGGTCAACCATGGATTGGGTAAGGATCTAACTCCTCCAATTTTATATTATTTCTTTGATTTGTCATGGAGTTAGTTAGCAAATATTAATTCTTTATTATATGAGAGAAGAGACTCCGTCCATAAAGAGGAGCTTTCTGTCCATTGTAAGAGTTCTTGAGACTTTGGGGAATGGTGAGTTGAGAGTTACAGAAATGAGGATTGGTGAGGTGAGAGTTAGAGAAGTGATGAAGTATTGGAGCTTAGGAATTGAAGCTTGAGGGAGCTCCCTTGTACTACCAAGATTGATGACTAATGAAGAGTCAAGACATGAGCTATATCTTTTTATTTTGGTGTAAGGTTTAATGTTTTCATGGTTGTGAAATTATATTTAAATTTTTCTTGTTTCAATTTGATAAAAAAACCTAAATATTTTATTTAGGAGTAAATCAATGTGAGGAGGCTTTTCCCTCTTGATTTACTTGCTGTTTTATTTCTGTTTATTGCCATTTTTCTATTAAACTAATCGCAGATTTGAAATAATAATTCAGAAATAATACAACACCTTTATATTTTATTGATGAGTGGTACCTTCTAGGGCCATTCAAGATTCATTTCCATACTAATTTCCAGTGAGTACTCGGGTAAATGTAACAAGCATTAGTTCCTTTGCCTTGAGTTTATATAATTTAAAAGGGTGCATGCATCAAATAGATTTTTTCACCATGAGGTGGTTAGAGGTGAAAAACACCCCCTTCATCACTAGAGGCCTTCCTTGAAATAGTTGTGAATGTGACAAGTCGTTCTATTTGTGTTGTACTTTACAACTCCATTAGACCATGATTGATAGGCACTGGTTTCATTTCATCCCTTGTTCTTGTCCTTCATTTTCCTATCTAGTCCTTATCCCATTTCCATTTCCATACCATTTCGTATACTACAACAACCATACATTTTGTTAAGGCTTGCTCTTCCTATATCACCTAGAGCCCTCACTCCATAGACTTAGCAATCTTATTTAGGGATACCCTCCTTGAGTTGGAGAAGAGCCAATCAAAAGTGAGAGGAAAAGCTACTGTGGTGACAGTGGGTAGCCTTCTTGAGTTGCACAAGACTAGCCCCTTGGTGCTTGGTACTTTACATCATATGGGGGTGCTAAATTTTGTTCTAATAGAGCCGAGATGACAAAGCAGAGGAAGATGTGCATTAAACTGAAGGATGTAGTTTCTGCATTAAACTGAAGGATCAAGTTTCACTCAACTTAAATTTAAAACCAATCATCTTGCATAAGAAATATTCATTACAATTCAAAAGTCTGACATCTTTTCTTTTCAAACTGCTGGAATCTGCTTTCTGTTTTTCTGAAAACAAGAGGATATTGAAACTTGTAGTTGTAGGTGTTTAAAATCTAAATTGAGACACCCTGTTTAGAAGCCCAAAGTTATATCTGCTTTTTTTGCTTGAATTCTGGTTGCAGTCTATGAAGAAATTGCCTAGAATTTTTTCTTATTAAGCTTGCTGCCAGTTGCAACTGCAAAGTTATCCAACGCTTTCCTTGTTTATTTTGCTACCTTAACTGAAGTTGAGCATATAAAAAGAGTATCATCTACCCAATGGGTATGATTAATGTACTGGATGCTTGAAATCGGTTTTAGTAAAGATTTTCTTGTTAAAATTTGCCTGGTTAAAGGATTTTCCCAACCTTTCTGCTGTAATCACAAATAAACTGGAAGAAAGAGGACACCCTTGCCTAACTCCCCTACTTGACTTGAAAATTTTTGTAGGTGTTGGATTAATAAGGACAACAAAAACTGGATTTGAAATGCAACCCTTTATCCATTCTATCCATTTGTAATTAAACCCAAATACATATGGGAATTTGAGAAGGGATTCTTATTCAAAATGTATTATCCATATATAGCTTCATGATCGTGGCTTTATCTTCCTTCATTCTTGCTGAGTGTATTATCTTTTGAGCTATGATTGGCACACTTGAGTCTGTTTGCAATGCCAATAAATTACCTTTTTTTTTTCGTTGGAATACACATCCCAGGAAACCTTCCAGGTACTTTCCCTCATTTCCAGGATGGTACAGACGGTAAACCGGCCAGTTGCATTTTTGGCAACCTAACCCGGCGGGGACATCGAGTGAGGCCCAATAATAACTACAGAGGCAGCCAGCCTGGGGACTTGACCCCGTGACCTCCTGCTTGTAATTCACAGCACTCAACCACTCGAGCTAACCCACTGGGCTATGTCAATAAATTACCTTATAGCATGTGTTGCATAATTCTATTGGCATGAATAGATCAACAGATGCTACATTTTTCCCTTTTGGAACTAGGGCCAAAAAGTAAAGTTCATTTCTCCTTGTATCACTCTGAGCATTTTCACAAATCCTGCTGAGTGATATCACAAGTGTTAATTTTTAATTAATAACTGAAGCGGATAGAAATTGTATGAAAAAAAAGCTGCGGCCGCACAGTACAGTGAGTTAATGCAATTCTTTCAGAGATTCTGATACTGAGTATTCAAAATCTCCAAAATTTGAAAAAAGTCGGCCTACAGCCAGTAAAGCTCTTACATCTTTCTTTACAAAACTAAATACCTTACTACTATTAATTCTGACAAACTGGCTTAGTGTTAGATTTTAGGGTAAAATGCTAGACAGTGGTCACTTTTTAATTTCAATGCTAAACCAACTTAGATCAGGAACATAAACAGAGATAACAGCATATAGAAAAATAGATCTAGACAGTAACTGTAGAAGCAGAAAACTCAGATCATATAAATCTCAGATCTTAAGCAGTAATGAAAAGCTCTCTTAATGTAACAGCAGATCTATAACAGTAGATCTATAACAGCATATATATAACTTAGATCTGGAACTATGCTTAAACAGTAAACAAGGAGCATGTATTATAGATCTGTACAATGCTTATTCAAGAAAGACAACTCTATAGTAAACTCAGATCTGAAACTAAGAGAAACAAGAAGGAAGCTTACCTGTTACCTGCCTTACCTCTGTACCTCTGAAGATAGCACAAAAYCACAATAGGTGTAGGTCCTTGTAGTTATGCTCAGACAAAGGTTCAGTTCATGGATCATTAAAAGATCTTTTGTGCCAAAAGTTGAAGGAACTTTCAAGCCACCAAGCTCAAGGGTCACAGGAATAAGACAAGACCCAAATCCACTCAGCAAAACCTTACCCAAGTGACCCTCAAAGCTGCAAGTACAGGACTGTGTGTAAACTCTTAACTTGACAGTGACATAGTAGAGGTGTTTAGCAATCCGTACCCCACAAACTTTACCCTAGCTAGAGGGCCACACAGCATACATAAAGGGGTACCAAAACAGATCACCCACG
>JZKD02S0200295.1:1127192-1149367 GCA_000966675.3 Picea glauca | reverse complement strand
CAGGCATGGGTACCCTGGACCCAGTCCAGGGGCCCTAGACATATCTAGGGTCTTTAATATCTTGGTCCCAGACCAAGAAACCCAATGCCCCAGGCATGGGTACCCTGGACCCAGTTCAGGGGCCCTAGACATATCTAGGGACTTCAATCTCTTGGTCCCAGACCAAGACACCCATGCCCCAGGCATGGGTACCCTGGACCAAGTCCAGGGGCCCTAGACATATCTAGGGTCTTCAATCTCTTGGTCCCAGACCAAGACACCCATGCCCCAGGCATGGGTACCCTGGACCAAGTCCAGGGGCCCTAGACATATCTAGGGTCTTTAACATCTTGGTCCCAGACCAAGAAACCCAATGCCCCAGGCATGGGTACCTTGGACCATGTCCAGGGGCCCTAGATATATCTAGGGGCTTTTATCTGCTTGGTCCCAGACCAAGAACCCTATGCCCCAGGCATGGGTACCCTGGACCATGTCCAGGGGCCCTAGACACAACTAGGGTCTTATAACAGCTTGGTCCCAGACCAAGAACCCCAGTCATATACTGGGGGCCCTAAGAAGGGTCTTTTGCCATGGCACTGACTGTTTGGTCCTAGACCAAGTACCCTAGGAGTGCACTGGGGGCCCTAGATCTCGTCTAGGGTCTTAGCCATCCTCCAGGAGAATGGCTCTTGCAGCTGCTGTAAATTTAACACTTAGCAATAATATTGATTGACAAAACATGAAAACTTGGATATTTTAATGGAAATCGTGCCCACTATGGGCTTCCTGCTTGTCCTCTGTTTTAGGTTCCAAGGCTGCTTCTTCAATTTCCATATCTCCTTGAATCTGCTGAACTGTGTCTTACTCCATGGCAACTTCCCCGAGAGAGCTAACTGAGACTTGAGGAGGAGAAGTCCTGGAATGTGGGCTTCTGGCTAGATCTGGAATCAATTGTAAATGCATGTCGTGTTCTTCTGTGAGCTTCTCCATTTGATTACCTTGTATTGCCGCCCTTGCTTCCAATTCTGCATTTCTAACCATCTGAGCTTCTAATTTGGAGTACACCTATTGTTAAGGTGGGATACTGCAACTTGAAGACCTTCAATCTGGCGCACCACTCTCCCTAATACATTGCGAATATCTACAATTTCACATGGACCACGTTAGCTAGTGTGTCGGTGTCCATGCATGATGACATAGAGGAAGCTCACTGTAGTAGAGTCCTTATGGAGATGAAAAGAAATCCACCCAGAATGCTGAGGATTATGAAATCAAAATACCCGAATTGCAAAAGCTCAGCAAATTTACAAGATAGAACAAGCAGAATGAGAGTCAAACTGCATAACCTCCACCCAAAATACCTCCAGCAAACAAAGATAACCACTAAATTGTAAAGGGGCCCAAATTGCCATGTAACAGGCCTAAGATCTACTAGTCTCAGCGAGGCCAAACTGCATAACCACCGCCCAAAATTCTTCAAACGAACACAAACTTCCACTGCATGCACTTGCTGCTGAACAAGACAAAGCTCAATAGGTCTCTACGAGACCACGAAACAAACCACTGTGAGGTTGCAAGCAGGATTGACAAAATATGGAAACACCTTGGACGAACTAGAGATATCTGACCTTTACTGTGAAAGGCTATCACATTGCCCATAATAGCACTACTTTTTCCAGGCATGAAAGCATCAGAGAGAAGTACGGGGGCGCTGTGGGCTATTAAACTGTGATTCATGTGACATAATGAACCTTGCCACTTGTCTAGTAATTCGAGATGCATTAGAATGCCATTTCTAATGTTTAGAATGTGAATATTCTTGGGAGATAATCAGTGGAAGAGACCCCCCCAGTTTTTGCTCAAGAAGCCTTGATTCAAATGTGCTCCCTTATTTGCCATTGAGTCCGCTTGACTGTTGAGAGATTGAAGGATTTGATAAAACTCAATCGAGTCAAAATACTTGCAATTATTTGGATTCTTACAATCAATCTACCAAGGCATGACAACTTAGAGGAAGACAAGTCTCTCATTTGGTGAATGATGGTCGAGTCTCCAATGACTAAGAAATTCCTGATTTTCCTTGCTATGAGAATTTTAATTGCTTGATATAGAGCTAAGGCTTTCGGATGATTCTTAGAAGTTACTTCCAAGCTCCAAGCATAGGTCAATTCACATTGCCCCTCGAGATTGTGAACAACCCCCACCACCCTGGGATATCACAGGTTTTTTAATAAAGGTTAGATTGAATTTTTTTTGGCCATGGAATTTTCTCCAACTTCATCTTAAACAGAACTTATTCTGCTTGTTATCTCCAACTTCGCCCTCCTCCTATCGCCCATTTTGGCAAGTTGTAATTTCCAGTCCCATTGACCTATTTATTACTCAGTGGACATTAATATAATTTCATTACTTCTTCCTCTAGAGTCTAAACTTTGTCAAAAAGAAGTTTTGATCATCTGTTACTAGCCTAGGAATTATCACCAATAGCTTCTCTTTTGGTTGTTAGCGGTTACTGTTTATTTTTTCTAACAGAGTGCTAAAAAGCTAGTTACATGTTCCTTTATTTCTTGCTAAAGAGAAACCCTTTGCCTGGAATTTATCAGTACTTATTGTATCCCATTCAAAATTTTTGAATTCTCTTATCATACCTCCCTGATGGAGGAGTCAGTGTTCTTGTCTTCTTTGAGACAGACAATTTACAACTTAAAGCAACACAGCTTCTTCTATGTCAACACTTTCACTAATTGGTTGGTTATATCTTGTTCTTTGGTATAAAGCTATTGTATAAGATCTCAGTTAAATTACTAAGTCAGTTTCTGTTTCCTTCTTGTTACTTCTATTACCTAAAGTCTCTTAACTCCTGACCTTTAGCCTATTTTTGATCTACTTTAGTCTTCTGTAATTTTCAGGACCTACTTGATCAGTTTCTTTCCACTATAGCACTACTAATTTCAAAAAAATACTCATGATTGACCCAAGTTTGATTAAACTTCAATGGCACATTCTTATGAATGTAGGGTGGATTTATCTGTAACATAAAAGGCCATTTTTTTCAATTCAGATTGCTTTATAATTATAAATTCAACCATCAGACCTTTCCAAATGAATTACCGACAAAGAAATTTATCCAATTGTTCTGCATAAATGAGAATGCCCTTCTTTCTGTTATTCCAAGTTACAGTACATTCTTTAAGAACATTCACCATTCACCATCTTAAGCTGGAATAAATTCCTCTACGAATCCTGTAGCTCAGTTTAAAAAATAACTAGTCTTCTTTTTTCTTTTGTAAGTTCTAAATTAAGTTGAAGATTCTTTGGCTGGAATGATCTCCATTCTATAGAAACCTTTTGCTGCAAAGAGTTGGTGCTGCAAACATTGATAATACAAAGTTTCTTATTGGTTCCTTTAACTAGAGTATCCACTCTGATTCAGAGACCAACTTATGAAAACCTATCACTTTTTGGAGATTTATATTCAAACATGATCTCCAAGTTTCAAGGGGGCCTGTAAATTCACAGCTTAGTTCCTTGAGTCAACACTACTGTTGACCGTGTCTCCAATTTTCCTTCTCAGAGTTTTGGATTTTGGGTTAGTTCTTAACCCAAGAATATTCCAAGAGAAAAATGATGTTTAAAGATGTTTTCCCATACTGTGGCAGCTATCCTTGTATTCAAGCACTGATCAAGTACCTACCTCTATTTTATTCCTGGGTTGTTCTGAGAATGACTGTTCTTTTAGTCTTTCTTATTGTTTTCTCATAAGCTGTGCCATTGTCAAGTTTCCTCTGTTTTAATTTTTCTGGTATTTACACTGTCTCGGATTGAGCATTGAACCAAATCAACACCACTATCTTATTCAGACTCTGATGTAAGTTAACATTAGCAGTTTACTTTTCCAACTTTAAAACTTTAGAAACTACTTATTTATTTAAAAATGCATCTTATATTAAATTACTGCACAAAAAAATACATCAAGGTGTACAAATCAATGAGCCAGGCCTCCTAAGATAGGCGAGGAGCACTGGCATATCCACCTTAGCCCTAATCTTAAGATTTTTACATCATTATGGAAAATGCCAATTCTGCTCTGAATATTTTAGTCTAACCCAACTGAAAATAGGAGGCATACCGATTGAATGTATGTCGACATCTCCTTCCCACAAAAAGGAGATTCCTGTCAGCCTTAAGGTGTTCCATAAACTATTTAAAAGGGAGAAACTATTTTTTTTATAATTTCCTCCTAATTTTAGATCTCAAGGAATGATAAAGTTGAAAAACAGCATTTGCATCTATTTTATTTATTTTTTATTTTTTTAAAGTGCTTCCTTCAAATTCAAGAGAAGCATTACAACTGGCACTAAGAGGGTGGGCACCACAAAAGGCCTGCTTGTCTGAGTGAAATGGGCCTCGAGGGGAGAGCCACTGAACATAAGCAATTTTGTTGGGCTAAGTTTCCACAACTCAGGCTACTTTTCTGTCAAAATCACCCAGGCTTGCACTTGACCCTAACTGCTTATTCATGACTCTGGGAGAATTGAATCTTGGTGGGTGGCCTGACATTGGCATGCCACTGTCTTCATCACTGAACCATTGCCTCACCAGCATATCTGCATCTAATTACTGAATAAAGTTATAAACAATATAATATAGATAATAAGCTTTCTACATTATCTGTTAGAAAGCTCATAGTTGCAAGGCATGCTTAGTTTCTTGTAGGTATTCAAATATTTGGATGTCTCTTTATCTAGTTCCTGATTTATTAAAGCTTTTCGCTACCCCAAAAGGATGCCAGTCTGGTCAAAAGTTAAACCAAGACTTAACTTTTTATCCGTGGTCCAGGCACCCCAAATATATGGCCTTGTTCTGAAATTTCGAATTATGTAGTGACATCTGAAATGATGTACTAAACTTTGAATTTAGTGTGTTTGAACTAGAAATTCCTATTGGTCTTTATCTTAGTTTGTATTGAAATTCAGTGTATGATGTGATTCAGATTTGTTTCAAAAACTTTCATTATTATTTAAAAGCATGTAATCTCTTGGTACTGTTCAGTATAAAAACATTAGGATTTTATTTCTTATAGTTTTCAGGTCACTGTATTTCCTGTAGCTCACTTTGAGGAAACTTACTAACTTCCTAAAAAGGATTAGACACTATAATTTGTAACTTTATCTGCCAAACCTGTTGACAATGGGAGCATATCTTTTCTCTTTTGCAACTGGAACATCTGTCTGATGTATGTTTGCATTATACATCTCATACACTTTGGTGAATTGGATCTGTATATAGTCTTGCTATTTTATAGCCCCTTTCAGGTTTTACATTGTAGTTAACTGATGGGTTTGCTGTTCTGGGATTTCTTGCCTTTTGTTGAAGAATTCTACTCTGCAATTTTCTGGCAAAGCAAGGGCACTCCAATGTCCCGGGAATCCAAGGTTGAAGAGTAAGTCGAAAGTATGGATGTCAGTACAACAGGCAAATACAAAGTCTAAGGTTAGTGTCACCCCTCTCAATCTCGAGGATGCAAAAGACCCCCCTCTCAATTTGTACAGGCCCAAAGGGCCCTACACAGCAACTATTGTCTCTGTGGAGAATCTTGTTGGTCCAAAAGCACCAGGAGAAACTTGTCACATTGTTATTGATCATGGAGGAAATGTTCCGTATTGGGAAGGCCAGAGTTATGGGGTCATCCCTCCCGTAAGTACATAATTTTTGGTTTTGCCATTCATTTCACCTCATTATCTGTGAATATGCATATATTTTTGAAATTATATTGTTGTTGATATCATCTTTCTCTACAGGGTGAGAACCCAAAGAAACCTGGCACACCCAATACTGTTCGTCTTTACTCCATTGCTTCAACAAGATATGGAGATTCCTTTGATGGGAAAACAGCAACTTTGTGTGTCAGAAGAGCTGTTTACTATGACCCATTGACTGGAAAGGAGGACCCCTCCAAGAATGGAATTTGCAGCAACTATCTCTGTGATAGCAAGTCAGGAGACAAGGTTCAAATTACAGGTAGAGATCCTATGAATTCTGAGCTCTAAATTTTCAGAAGTTGAGAGAACAGATATCTTAAACCTCTAACATAGAGATCCCATAATTATCTGCAGGTCCATCTGGAAAAGTAATGCTTCTACCAGAAAATGATCCGAATGCAACCCACATAATGATAGCCACTGGTACGGGAATAGCTCCTTTTAGGGGATACCTACGGAGAATGTTTATGGAGGATGTTCCATCCTTCAGATTTGGAGGACTTGCTTGGCTTTTCCTGGGAGTTGCTAACACTGATAGTCTTCTCTACCATGATGAGTTTACAGAGTATACAAAGCAGTACCCTAAGAACTTTAGATATGATACTGCACTGAGTAGAGAACATAAGAACAAAAAAGGGGGCAAGATGTATGTGCAAGACAAGATTGAGGAGTACAGTGATGAAATTTTTGAGCTTCTGGATAAGGGAGCTCATATCTACTTCTGTGGATTGAAGGGCATGATGCCTGGAATTCAGGATACCTTAAAAAGAGTTGCAGAAGAGAGAGGAGAAAGTTGGGATGAAAGATTTTCACAGCTTAAGAAGAATAAGCAGTGGCATGTAGAAGTTTATTAGTCATTTTGTAGAGCTTAACATCATCCTTCTGGGGCAATCTCCATTAATCCTTGACCGAATTGATAGTTATTGTTTTGTGTCTTTTTGAGAATATCAATACAAGATTCTATATGCAAGGCTCAACTATATTTACTTTGGCATCACTATGTGGAACTTGTGAAAAATATTTGTTGATATTAAAGTTTTGGCCTTATAATTGCAGAGGCCACATTTTTTGCAGTCCTTGCTAATGTTCTTCAGTTCCAAGTGCAAATGCTATTGAAGAGAATGAAAGGCAATAATTTGAATTTGAAGTATTCTGGAAATATGCCTTTTTATTTGTCTATGGGAATGTTTTGTAGCAATCTATATTTAACCCCGGTTGACCCGAAATATGCATTTTCCATCCTGATGCATTTTTCATGTTGGTAGATTATTAGTTCCTTTTGACTGGATGAATTAGGTGGTCTTTGCCATTAATTTAAGAACAAATAAATGAATGTGTTTCTCCGCTTGATTTTTTATGGAAGTTGATTCATTCTTTTGCAGAGCTGTGCCTAGTGTGAATTAATAATATCCTTTTTTTGCATAGTAAATGTGAAAGCAAGTCATTAAGAGGGTTCTCCCTTTTAGAAAATCCAAAAAGAAGACATGCAATAAAATTTTAAAGAGTCTCTGCCTTCTGTTTTGATGCATACTCCAAGTTTGTTGGAGATTTCAACATTTCCCCCTTGATATTTGGTAGACCCATTAAGCTTTCCCATCTTTTAATTCAAGTAATGTTAGAGCATATACTCTAATACATGTACACTCAATGTTTACGAGGTACATAGATTAATAAATATTTGATGGCAAGTTTAGCTTCCAGGCTTGGGTCCTGAGAGTAAATCATCGTTTGCCTTTCTTCTTCTTACAAATAATTTGGAGAGCAAGTGAACATGTTTTTTGACATATGGCTGAGAGTTCAAATGTTTACATGAATTTTCCAGGGTAGCAACGTATTGTTTTTCTCACAGATAATTGGTGAATTATCCTTATCCACTGGGTATGATGGTTGGAGCTTAACAAGGTTTGCAGGCACGTCTTTGTAGCTTAAGTTACTCTTTTTACCACTTTTAATGGTTGTTAGAGGTCGTCCTCAGTGGGCCAAGAATTGAAGATATGTTAAGGTCTTTGAATAAAATTCAACAAGTCAAATAGGGCACAGATCCTCCAAACAATTGCCAAAGGTTGCATGAAGAAATTAGATGAAACTCCAAAGTTAGAGATCAAATGTGGAAAATTGAAAGAGATCGTGGATTTCATGGTCAATCATGCCTGGACATATCTATTCTTGGGAATCTGACCTCCTGAACCAAAACATCGATGATGGATTGAAGCACTTTGGCAGATCCAGGGGAAAATAGACCCGAAGCTTTTCTTGTACAAATTTTCAAAAACAAAGAGGAAAGAAAAAAGATCTTTGAATGTTAGTCTGCACATGAGATATTTCAATGTTTGTTTTGATCCACAACTAGAAGATTCTTGAAGGTGCCAGTCTGGGTGAGACTGTATTGTCTCCTGCTGGAGCTCCAGGATGTGAGAAATTTAACGAGAATTGGAGATATAACTATGCCAAGGGTTTTTGTTTGCAGTAGATTTTGAAAACAAAGAGGAAAAAGAAAAGATCTTTGAAGGTGAGTTGTATTTCCTTAACACTGTTGGTCTGTTCATGAGATATTGGAATGTGGGTTTTGATTCACAACCAGAAGATTTCTCAAAGACCCCAGTCTAGGTAAAGACTGTATTCTCTTTTCGTGGAGTTCTGGGATGAGGAATTTTTAATGGCTATTGTAGATCTACTTGGTAAATTCCTCAAATCTTCAGAAATAACCAAAGAAATGTGGCTGACAACATATGGAAGATTCTGCACATAGCTTGATTGCATTAAGCCCCAGATTCACTCATCTTAAGTCATTGCCATGAATTTCATTAGGAAAAAGCTACTCGGCCCTTATGCTTAATATCCCATTCCTGAACTAAGACAAGATGGTAGCTACTCCTCTTGAATCTTGATGTTTCTAAGACAAGATGGTAGCTACTCCTCTTGAATCTTGATGTTTTAGAAGTTCATTTTTACAAGGATTCTTCTTCAGGGCCATGGATAATAATTATGATTAGAATTCACAGTGGTGCATTTGACAGGCCTATTGATGGAACATATGCTTGCGTAGGTAACCTCTTTCCCTAAAATCGGTTTTTCCATTTTTTCTGTTTGGGAAATAAAATACTTTGCAGTAGATCTGAACCTTGGTCTGTTAAAGTTTTTGAATGTGGCAGTGAGATTTAAACCTCTGCAGTCTTTTCTGTTTTGAAGAACTAATATGGGTTCATTGTATTCAGCTCCTAGGTCTGTTATCACCTGGAAGCACATGATAGATGTGGGTGTTGGTGTCATGATGTGAATTACTGTGGGTTGTAAGGTGTGATTCTCTTCAACCACTCTGATAAGGAGTTTAATATAAAGGCTGGAGACCGGATTGCCCCTTTTGATTATTGAGAAATTTCTCACCCCACAGGTGCTGGTGGTGGATGATTTGGATTGCACCTTTAGAGGGGCAGGTGTGTTTGGGTCTATGGGGTTTAAATGTAAATTGCTAATCGCAGTCTTGTAAGGGCTCTTAACACTTTACAATTTGAGATTCTTGATGGAAAGATGTACTCGCTTATCTTTTCCTAAAGACTGAAGCACTTGCCTCAAATATTTAGTACCGTATGTATGAAAATTGAATATTGCAATATTTGCACATTAACACCTAAGCCCCTTGTAACTATCACAGCATCAAATGTATGATCATCCTTCTAAACAAAAAGCTCCCCTCCCCTAGATGCTTTTGTCCAATGCACAGAAAATTGAACACAATCACTCCAGGCAGAAATTAAAGAGCCATGGACTGCTTTAGTTGAGTTCCTAGAAGATTATTTTCCTAAGATTGTTTACTAATAAGACCTGTTACCCCTCAAAATGCATGAACATGTTTGAGATATTATTTCCAGCAGTGCGATCCTTGTTATTATGATGATTTTCTGCTGGTGGCAGAGACAAATTGACATGAGTGATCTTTTGGGAATTAAAAAAGCATTGTACTAATCAAGATGATTTCATTTAGCCACTGTAAAAGGGACAGTGCTGGTTTATAACATGAGGATGTTGACAATACAGTATAAGCATTGCATTGCATGACAGTGTTTTGAACATAAATATATGGTGACTGTCATTGATCCAGTGCCTCCATCAGAAACGTGTTCTATGCTTTCTCAAAGGGGGGCCCTAAAGACAGTGATGATTTTGTGAGCTTTGAAAAGAACACTGAAGGCCGATTGCCACAGGCATTGGTTGATATCACTGTCTATGTTCGTCTGGACTAGGAGTTCAACCCTCAAAGGTGATTAGGAGACCCAGTGAAAAGCATTTGCAGGATCATCAGGAGCTTTTGTATTACATTGAAGAAGGATTCTATTTTCAGTAGAAGAGGACCTAATTCCCAAGGAAATCCAGGCTTATTTCATACTATTCTGGGCACATTTTTAATGTAGATGTTGTACACATGTACTGCATTGCTCCCAGTACCGTTTCAGACCTGTGTGCACTTATTTATGACAGCAGTTAGCAGAATAATAATGATAATAAACAGTAGTGAGATGAACCTGTTTGTAGACCAGAACCTATGCATGAGGATTGATGTGAAATCTGGAAGGGATAATGGCCAGTGTGTAAGGCACCTTGAATTGAATGGAAACATATTTAGTCTTAAGTTGCATCACCAGCAGAGAAGGCGCCTGACTAGAACAGGTTACATATTGTTTTCAGATGTCGATGGAAAACCAAATTCAAATCAATTGAGGGCTGCTAAGTAAAATCAGCACATACAGGATTTGAATGTTCTAAGTTTTTTAATGCCTAGCAATCAAAATGTGTAAGGCTTGGTTCTTTACCTTAAAAACTACCTTAGTTCAGCATCAGTCCAAATAACAGAAGAAGGCATGCTTTTTATTGGTATAATGAGGGGCATATACATCAAGAAGTGCGGCCTTGACATGGTCAATTGATCTTTGATGAACACCGAGCATATGAAGTTATTGAAGTGAATTTTTAGGTCAGAGAATATTAACATAATTAGTTTGAATTCATGCTTCAAGGAGAAATGCATCCTGTTATCGTAGGATTTGTACTTGTGCAAAGCCCCACCACAAGTCCCCAAATCTTGCGTAACAATGGGAGACCCTACCACTGTCACCTTAGTAAGAACTCCCCTCGTTTTAGTGATGGAAGAGGTCCACCACAAGAGAGGCTTCCTTGGTGACCTCAAGGGATCAAAGTAGCAAGTATAGTAGCCAATCCTATCGCCCCCTCTCTTGATCACCGATAGATTAAGCCTAGGTCAAGGTAGAAAAGAGGTTGTGAAGGTGATTTGAGTACCTGCCCAGAACAAGAACACTTTGCAGCAAATATTCAATCACTTCCAAGCTAGAGTAAGCAATTAAGACTTCTTAAGGCACTAGACAATAGTAATTGCTAATGGCTGCTGCAAAATTGTAGCGGTATACCAGTCTTATAACAGCAATATAAATTTTTAACAGCAACAAGAATAAGAGCTCATAATTTCAACAATTAACCATGAAAATTAAGCATGCATCACGTAGAACATTATCCAATTGTTTAAGAGAAATTCTGAGTGAGTTAACCACCTTTACAAGAATATATGCAGCAAAACAAAGTGTTATCAGGTGGCTGTAGCAATCTTTATTAACAACAGCAAGTTATTGGACAAGTTTGCAAGTGTTAGTGTTAGTAGAGAGCTTAAGAGAGTAAAAGAGAGATTTTAGAGAAAAACTTTCACCACAAGAATGCTTTAGAGATCAGTGCCTTAGGGCTATGGAGTCTTTATAACAGCAAATGCAACAAGGCTTGAAGGTTGAACTAGTAGAAACCAAGAGGTAGGGTTTAAACTTTAAACTCTAAGTTGCTAGCATATTAGGGCCTTAGGGTTTATACCTTGAAGAGAAGGATTGCTAGAGTGCAAACACATTTGGGCTCTAGCAATCGTTTCCCCCTTCTTGATGTTTCAACTAGATCAAAGATCAAACATCTAGGACTAAAATCCTAAAGTGCTAACACTTTAGGGCTTTAGGATACTAATAGCCCTAGCAAGAATACTTCACCAATTTTGGACAAAATCAACCTTGTGAGAGGAGGACGCACTTATGCTCCTCTCTTAGGGTTTCACCAAGCAAAACATCTAGCATAAAATAACAAAATTCACCATGAAACATAATAGCATAAAGATAAATTGCATAAAATTCACTTACTTTAGCCAAGATATCATGAGACAAAACCCTAATTGCAGAAAACTTCCTCCAAAATCAACAAACCATTCACAAGTGATCCTCTCCAAGCATAGTGCACTAGATAGAAGAAGACTACTAGCCCTTTAGGGTGAAATTTTCAGAAGTGTAGCATTCACAAATGTGAAGAAAATGTGATAATAAAATGAAATGTGAGGGTGGCCTTTTTATATGAGGCCATCCTAATACAATTTGTTCACTTAATTTGTCAATGACATAAAACAAGTGGGGTCGACCCCTTAATTTGCCTCTACATGATGCCAAAAATGAAAAATATGTTAAATTTAGAGATGCTATTAAGTTTTCAATTTACTAGACAATAATAGCATAAGGAGGATCACTGAGAGAAACACAAACACAAGGTATACACAATTTTATCCTGGGAAACCCTCATGGGGGAGAAAACCCAACAAAAACTTCCTTAATATAGATTGCCAATACAATGCCAAGATAAAAGACCAAACACTAGAAAATATCCAAGACTGAGCAATGCACCTCTCTCTTCTCCTTCTTCTAACTGCAACTTCCTTCAAACATACACACTAGATGAGTGACTTGAGTGAGTGTATGAGTGAGGCGCTAGCCCCTCTTATTTATACTAGCTGAGGAGCGTTAGGGTTGTGTCTTTTCATAAAGTAGGGCCGACTTCTTCAACTAGTGGCTAAAACCACTTTAATTAGCCCTAGGGGCCGACTTCTCAATTAGCATCATGTAAACATGGTTTGACCAATGCACAATAGGGGATTTGGTCATACATAAGTCCTGACATGATCAATCCACAAAAGGGGATTGATCTATTTAATAATAACTCAATTATAATTAGAATATACTTCACAATTATAATATTTCAACACTCCCCTTTAAAAGAAGGGTATTCTACAACATCATCAGGAGAGAGAGAGAGGGCAACAACATCATCAACATCTGGATCATTGACTGGCATATCTATAAATCATCAGAAGTTTTTTTCATCATCAATAACATCATCTTTCACAACATGGAGTTGGAGTAGCATCATCATCATCTGCATCAACATCAATTAGCATAATGCAACATCAACACCATCATTAATAGCACGAGGTCAGTATAACATCATCAACAACAACACAAGGATGATACATCATCATCAACAACAACACGAGGCTGAAACAACAACATCATCAACAACACGAGGATGGAGCAACAATATCAACAACACGAGGCTAGAGCAACAACATCATCAACATGAGGCTGAGATAACATTGTCATCATATAGCAACAAAATGAGGTATGTGTAACAACATCATTTTGTGGTACTCTGACAGACCCTAGGGATCTGCTCAGGAATCATATGATTCCCTAGGATATAAGATCCTAACGGAGCTACCACATGGTACTCTGACAAACCGTCCTTATCGGACCTTCGGGATCTGCCCAGGAATCATAAGGTTCCCTAGGATTATAAAAATCCTAACGGAGCTACCACTACTGAGCACAACTGGCATATACATGCACATGTACTGTGACAGACCGTCCTTACCGGACCTTCGGGATCTGTCCAGGGATGATCAATCCCTTAGGATATAAATGTTAGAATATAATGGATGTGCTCGTTTTACCATTGACAATATCTCTATTGTCACCCAACCATAGGCCGAAGCCACCCTCCGAGCACCTTAACCTTGACAGAGAATCACTCCGGAAGCAAACCCTAGACTAGATAGCCAAACAAAGGGTAGCACACCTTTCCCCAAGGATAACGCACCAACAAGAGCTGATTAGATAGTCCAAACCCTAGCCAAGAGATAGTCCAAGCGTAACTGCTAGCTGCAGCAGCTGCAAAGGCAACTCTCCTCCAAACCTGCGCAGAAACTGGGCAACTGCAGTGCGCACAAGTGCTGCTCTGCAATTCTGAGATTGCCTGCCAGAATGAGAATTGGCCTCCTGTATTTATACTAATTCTGGCTAACTGCCTAGGCCGACTTCTCATTCTGGGTATCTGTCTGTTCAGTATATATTATTATTTCTGGCCGACTTCTTCTCTTGAAGGCTAATAACCTAATATAAATTATCTTCTTGAGCCAACAAGTCTTCTAGGGTTATTAGCCAACTCATTAGGGTTTCTTCTTGCTTCCCAGAGTATTCTATCCTCGTCAGGTTTACACGTGGAGGTAAATACCTCCCGCAGCTACCATAATATCAACAATAAAATCCAAACGGAGTTACCCGCTGTTGGTCAACATACCATAGTATCATCAACATCACTCCCCCTTTCGAGGGAGATCCTTTCGGACTATACCAAGCTTGTCTCGAAAGTATTCAAACTTTACATGAGACAAAGGCTTAGTCAACACATCTGCAACCTGCTCATCTGTGCCAACATATTGGAGCTTTACAACTTCCCTCTACACCATATCACGAAAGTAGTGATACCGGATTTCTATGTGCTTCGACTTGTCATGGACCACAGGGTTCTTCATCATCTTTATGCAACTTTGGTTATCACATAGAATCACAGTGGATTCCATCTCTAGATCGAATAGACTTGTCAACAACTTCCAAATCCATATGGCTTCACAACCGGTGGAACATGCAACAATGTATTTCGCTTTTGTTGTGCTGAGAGCAATACTGGATTACTTCCTACTCTGCCATGAAGTCATGGCTGAGCCTAGACTGAAACAACATCTTGAAGTACTTTTTCTATCAGAGACATTTCCAACCCAATCTGAATCAGTATAACCAATCAGTCTGAAGTCATGATCTCCAGTATAACAGAGACCAAAGTCCAACGTACCCTTAAGGTATCTCATCACATGTTTTGCAACAACAAGATGAACACGTCTGGGCTCTACCTCAAGGTGTTCACAACAAAACATATATCTGTCCTAGTATTCGTTAGATACATGAAAGATCCAATGATCCATCTGTACAATGTAGCATCAACCAATTTTGACGAAGTATCAACCAAGATCTTCAACTTTGTTTCCATGGGTGTGTTCATGGATTTACATTCCAACATATCAAACCTCTTCAGTATTTCAACTGCATACTTCCCTTGGTTAAGGAAGATCTTCTCTGGGCTCTTTCAAACTTCAAGACCCATGAAATAGTGCATCAGGCCTAGGTCTTTCATCTCAAATTCAGCAACGAGCTTCTTCTTACAATCAATGATGAGTTTTTCTTCTCTAGTTAAGAATAAGTCATCCACATACACAACAATATAACTGGCTCATCATTCATAACCTTGAAGTAAAGGTTAGAATCAAATTTACTCTTGGTAAAGCCCAAGCTCGTCAGGAAACTATCAATTTTTCCATACCAAGCTCTAGGATCCTGCTTCAACCTGTACAGAGTCTTCTTCAACCTATAGACATGAGTCTTTCTATCTTCAACTTCAAACCCTTGGGGTTGTTCTATATACACTTATTCTTCAATAACACCATTTAAGAAGGTTGTTTTCACATCCATCTGGTGTAACTTCCACTTCATCTTGGATGCAAGAGCTATGATGGTTCTGATAGAAGTATATCTAGATACAAGAGCAAACGTTTCTTCATCATAATCAATGCCTTCCTTTTGAGAAAATCCACGAGTTACAAATCTTGCTTTATGTTTTTCAATACTTCCATCTGCAACATGTTTTATCTTGTATAATCATTTGGAAGATACCACATCTTTGGAACTATTTCCCATACATCATTCTTTATAATGGATTGGTATTCTTCTGTCATGGCATCTGCCCATTCTTTCTTCTGAATGGCTTCTTCAAAGCAAGTAGGCTCATTTTCTATGAGATCACACATCGAAGCCATATAACTGGAGAAATGCTTAGGTTTCTTGATTTGTCTCATGGTTCCTTCTGGGGCACCATACTTCTTTCCATCTTGAATAAGTTCCCTTGCCCAAGATGGCTTTCTCTTGTGAGAGATCGTTACTTGGGGAGGTTCTTGAGATTCTATCATATCATGATCTTCTTGAATCTCATCATCATGGGTAACTGTAACTTCCCTCACTAGTTCTACAACTCTGGGAGCTACATGTTCTTCTTCATATACTTCTTCAAGTTGGCATCTCCTTGATTTATTGAGTGATGCATCTTCATCAAATGTTACATCTTTGCAATATGATGGTAACCTGGTATGTAAATTCTGAAGGCCTTAGAGACCTCACACTATCCAAAAAATATTCCCTTCTTTCTTGAAGGGTCCAACTTGATTCTCCTTTCTTTTGAAATGTGTACAAACACTGGAAAACCAAATATCTTGAGATGGATTACTTTTGGCTTCTTTCCGAAAAAAATTTCTTTGAGGGTTTTGAATCCAAGTGCACTATGGGATAATTTGTTTTGGACATACACTGTTGTTCTTGCTGCTTCGGCCCATAACTGCATTGGAAGATCTTGATAATGGATCATTGTCTTCACTGCTTCCATTATAGTTCTATTCTTTTTTTTTGCTACACCATTTTGTTGAGAATTGTAGGCAGTGGTGAGCTCCCCCTTAATCCCAACATCTCTGCAAAAGCTTACAAATTCTTTTGAGGTGTATTCTCCTCCATTATCTGACCCGAGTATCTTGATTTTTCTTTCAGAGAGATTCTCTATCAAGGCTTTGAATTCCTTGAATTTTCCAAATACTTCATCTTTTGATTTCAAGCAATAAACCCAAGTCATCAATAAATGACACATAGTATACATACCCACTAAGAGAGGTTGATGGCATTGGGCTAAATACATTTGAGTGGATGAGCTCCAAGATTCCTTCTGCTTTACTGTCTCTCTTTGGGAAATGATTCTTTATGTTATTTCCTTGTGCACATCCCTTGCACACACCTTCATGATCAACCTTGAATTCTGGTAGACTTGTAACTACCTTGCTTACATATCGTAAGGCTTTGTAGTTGATGTGAGCTAGTCTTCTATGCCAAAGTTCACATGGAATCTTAGTGGAGTGAGTTAAGGCTACATCTGAGTGACCTTTTAACTTATACATGCCACTTTCTTTTGTTCCAATAACAATTGCATCTTCTATGGTTTTTTCTTTAGGCCACATAATAAATTCACCATCTATGAATGCAACCCTGGACCTTTCTTATCTAAAGATGAGATAGAAAGTAAGTTCTTTGTCAAACCTGGTAGATATAGTACATCCTTCATTTTCATCGGGGCCCTTGAATCAAGTTTGTAGGTGGATTCTCCCACTCCTTTGATAGGGTACTGGTAATCATGTTGGAGTGTAACTTTGTGGGGAAAATTCTTTTCTGTAAGGCTAGAGAGAATGTCTCTCTGACTTGTCATGTACTTAGAGGCACCACTATCTATGAGCCAACTATCCTCTCCAGGTGACACAGATCCTAAGAGAGCAGAGAATAAAACATAGTCTTCAATCTTTTCTTTAATCATCTTTGTGGGTGGTTCATCATCTTCTACTGCATGGGCATGATGTCTTTTGTTATTTCTCTTCTTGTATTCTTCCCTTCTGGAAGAATAATTCTTAGCAATGTGTCCCATATTATCACAATGATAGCATTGATAAGAGGATAAATCTTTTTCTCTTCTTTGATCAACCCTTCTGATATTTCTGGAATCTCCTTGGAGGGTGAGATTCTTTATGGAAATGGGTGAATCTCTTTGGGAAGTGAGATTCCTTATGAAGGTGGGTCTCTTTTTGGAAATGAGATCTTTTATTTCCTCCTTTAGAATGAGCATCTAGGGCTTGATCTTCATCCCTTAATAGTACTGCTTCTCGGTTGGCTACTCTTGCTTCTTCTTGAACACATTGGAGTTTTTCCTTTCTTGCACATATAGTTTGGATGAAGGCATCCTAAGGTCTTATGAGACCATTAAGAGCTGTCATTATGAGTTCATATTCATATAGGTTGTCTCCAATTGCTTCTAGTTATTCCTTGAATTGAGAAACCCTAGAGAAATAGTCATGAACGATTTCTCCTTTCTGCATCTTTGTATTCTTGAGTTGGGCTCTCAAATTCATCTTCCGGTTGATATTCCTTCCTTTATACATTCTGGTTAGGGCATCAAACATTTCTTTTGGAGTATTCTTAGAAGCACTTGAGGAATCAAGTGGTCTTTAATAGAGTGTGCATTGGTTCTCTTGGCCCTAACCATATCCTTCTGGTACTTTTCTTTGGCTGCAGCTTCTTCGAGTTCTGGTACATTTTCCTTTATGAATTTTGCAAGGTCATTCTCTTCAAGAATGAGTGCAATCATGTACTTCCATGCATGGAAGTTTTACACACCTTCTAACTTGTCAACAAGCTTGGTGCTTGCAGACATCGTGACCTGGAGTTGAGAAAATGACCAAAAATTGAAAGAGCTCATAAATTAAATTTGAACTTACCAAGAGGTGCACTGGGCTGAGGCGAGTAGGCTGGTGCAGTTAGTTTTCAGAAAGTACAAATTTTACCCCTTGAAACTGAGCTTGCGCAAATCTGGACTGGTACTTCTAGTACTGGTTCTGGTTTCCTAGTTTTCTGGTACCAATGAAAACTAGGGTTTCACTCTTTGGAGGCTCTGGCCACTAAAAATGTGAGCTCAAGCTGTCAATGAGTTCGCTAGGCTAGGGCACACTTCGCTAGATGTTTTTTAGGTTGAAATTCCCTTCCAACAAAAATCCCTAATTTTCTTGTACAACAACAGTGACGTTTTTGGTTACCCAGTGAAAGGTGCTCTACTAAGTTTAGCTCCGATTCCATGTTAAATTTAGAGCTGCTATTAAATTCTTTTCAATTTAATAGACAATAATAACATGAGCAAGATCACTGAGAGAAACACAATCACAAGGTACACAACATCTTATCCTGGGAAACCCTCATGGGGGAGAAAACCCAACAAAACATTTCCTTAATATAGATTGCCAATACAATGCCAAGATAAAAGACCAAACACTAGAAAATATCCAAGACTGAGTAGTGCGCGACCTAGGGATGATTTTAAGGATGGAAATTTATTTTTAAATGTAGAAACCTTGGCGAATCTTACTAATCCTTCATATTCCAACTATAAATGTTTGGTGATATTTTTGTAAAAATATTCAAATTTCTAAGGATTTTATATAGTTTTTATAAAATTTTGGCGATTTTTAAGGTAAAATAATTTCATCCTGTAGAATTTGGGCGAATCATTTTTAAAATAGCGAATCTCGTTTTTGGAAAAACCATGGAAAATTAGCCCATGAGTGAAATTTAGCCCCTAAAATCATCCATAAGTGCGCCTCTCTCTTCTCCTTCTTCTAACTGCAGCTTCCTTCAAACTTGCACACTAGATGAGTGACTTGAGAGACTGCATGAATGAGGCACTAGCCTCTCTTATTTATACTAGCTGAGGAGCGCTAGGGTTGTGTCTTTTCATCAAGCAGGGCCGACTTCTTCAACTAGTGGCTAAAACCACTTTAATTGGCCCTAAGGGACGACTTCTCAATTAGCATCATGTAACATGGTTTGACCAATCCACAATAGGGGATTTGGTCATACATAAGTCCCAACATGATCAATCCACAAAGGGGGATTGATCTATTTAATAATAACTCAATTATAATTAGAATATACTTCACGGTTATAATATTTCAACAAAATACATCAAATAAAACTCTAGAAAGGGTGACATCAAAGCCCTAGAAGGGTGATGTAATGCTCAATGTGATGATGTCAAGGCCCAAGGAGTGAAACGTTAGGCCTCCAAAGGCCATGTGGCATGCTCCAATGTGCAAGGTTGTGTCTCCTCACCCCAAACCATGCCAAATCATCTCTGGAACCACAATATCCATCAAACCCTAGCCCCAAAATGTGACGTCAAGGTTATAGGGTGATGTCATAGGCCTCCAAAGGCCATGTCCAAGTGTAAGAGGGGTGAAATATCATCCCCAAGCGTCGTCAAAATGCCTCCAAAGGCAACATCTTCCATCCTCTATGCACAAGAGCTATGCGGTGCTTTGGCCAACCTGTGGGATTTTAACCCATATAAGTGGAAAAATGACTAGAACTGCTCAAACCAAGCCCATATGTCCATCTCCAAGGTTTTGAGGATGTGAGAGCCACTGTCTGAGGATGGTGACTCACTGAATGACCCATTGCTCTCCATAACACATGCCAACGTCCTGCAATAAAGGCACAACATCTTGGGTACAAGCCCATGACGTCCCTCAAGAACCATGTCAGGGTCATCCAAAACAAGCCAAAGTATAAAACAAGGTTAGCCAAAGTTCATAAGAAACATTAATCCTTAAAACATGTAAAGTAAGCCGCAAATTAAGATATAAGTCATGTAAGATAATTCACCTCAACATCCCCTTCAAGCATCACACCATCCCACGACCCCATGTGAGTTACCAAGTTTAAGTATGGGAGGGTCTTCATCCAACCCTATTAGGTGTGCCACCTAGAGTGGAAATAAAATAACCCAGGTAGAGCGATAGGTCTCGAGAGTGACAAGGGAAAGTAAAAACCCACCAAGAGTAAGTGTGAAAATGATATGGTTTATGGCTTACTTCATGGCTTATGGTGTCATAAATCCATCTCTATGAGCGCTTTTGTGGAGGGTGCACTTGCTCTTGATTTACTCAATATTTGTGTGCCACTTTTTTCTAAACCCCTTTATTAGCCATCTTTCCAATCCATGCTTTTTATATTATATTTGCTAGTCCCCTTTAAAAGGTTTCAAGCTTTAACATCACTTTTTTGGAACCGAGGTGACCACTGAATGAATAGAGCTCAAGTTGGATTGACTTTTGGTGGTCTTGCTTTGCTATGTTCACTTTCTTTTCTAGCATCATTTTCTTATTACATTGCCTTCCATAGTATATAACATCAGTTCTGATTTGACTTTCATATTAATATTGTTTGACCTCAAAAAATTGCCTTAAATCTAATGTTTAACTTAACAAATGATTTTTTTTTTTTTCAATTTAATATTTATTATTATTATTATTATTATTATTATTATTATTATTATTTTATTTTATTTTATTTTAAATATGATTGGTTAATAACTTTAAAGCGTTATTGTATGCTTCACGTCTTTCAAAATTTAACATTAATGACAAATTTAATAATCGTATGTCCTGCTCATCATAATATTTTGGCTTAAGCAATGGATTCTGCGTGTCGATCTCCTGACGCACTTTGAGTGGCCAATGACGAACTTTCTCCCTCGGCTGTAATTAATCTATTCATGCTACCTTCTTAGTCGTTCGTTCTCTGTACTTCGTATCAAAACCAAAATGGGTTTATGTCAGACGTCTTTTTCAAGATCGAGACAAGACTTTTTTTTTCCAAGAAGAAAATTTTCTCAAATTTATATAATGTAGAGACAAGACTTACCATTATCTATCCCGCTATCAGAGTGAAACTCCCAACTATTTCGAGTGTGAAAATAGAGTTACATTTTAATCTATTTATATGTTTAATTACATAATTTATATGTTTAATTAGTTGCATTCTTCAAACAAAAGATATATGATTGAGATATATGATAATTCTGACAGATTGAGACTCGAGGCCACTTGGAGTGTGAAAATATAATCACATTTTATTCTATTTATGTCTTTAATTACATCATTGATGAGGTTGCATTCTCCAAACAAAAAAATATACGATCATATATGATAACTCTCGCAAGCCAAGATTGACACTCATCATCTAAGCTCAGTATCAATATCAATATTAACTTAGGAGGCACTGTATGTAGCTTGACTGCACTTGTTCTTTTATAGGAATTACAAAACAATCTCTGGGCCGTTAACCCCTTCTTCTCATGAGAGAATGGACCATAGTCGAAGTTTAGGATATGTGAAAAGTTTTAAGATGGAAGGTGTCAAGTATGGTCGGGAGCGGAACGTTTCCCTTGGGAGCCCCCCCCAGTATTACCCCTTTTCCCTGGGCAGTGACAACACTAGACTAGGGCACATAAGCTAATCACCAAGGTGAAACAATGAAACTGACATAATTTTCCAAACCAGTGATCCATTATCCAACTTCAAACAAAGATCCTCATCCACATTCCCGACAAATTAAGTACAACACTTTGCATGAAATAAGAACTAACATACATCATGGTGACAATAGCTTACCATCTCCCATACCCTAGGTTGCTTGAATGTGATGAGCCTTGGTTGATCTAGTTGGGAGGCAAATGAGGGGGGCTACTGGGATTCCATCTGTGGACATGATGATCATCACCACAGTGTAGATCATAGTCTCCATTGTGGGCCTCGAGACATGA
>JZKD02S0200295.1:1098141-1127144 GCA_000966675.3 Picea glauca | reverse complement strand
GGCGGTGGTAACACATCCCACATCATTTGAGTTTATTGCTATTTTCTGAGGAGGATTTGGTCAAAGATTCTTCTTGGGAGGGATGTCACTCTTTTTAATTCATAATTCCAGGGGTAAAGGCATTAAAGGAGAGGAGCGCTATACTAAGTTTGAAGTTTATATGGCTTATTCAAATGACACATGCTCCAAAGAGGGAACATTTGGCATATAAACATATCTTCAAGTGTCAAAGCCATGTTTGTGGGTGAAGCACCCAACTTTAAAGGGAAATCATATGTGTTGATGAGGTCGAATTTATTCCAAGTCTCCCTTTGTGAGGAGTTCTACACATATTGAGGGGTACCATTGCTATTTTTGGATTAGGAAGCTACTAGACATATACTTTGAAAAGCACCGTAAAGAAGAGAAGGACAAGTGGCATCTGAAACCCTAAAGCTTGGTCAAAGAAACAATTTCTAAGAGATCATTTTCTTGTGAGATTGACATGTGGCAACCAAGGTGTATTCATAACCTTCTTTATTCAATTTTATCATTACTTGGTGAGACATCCCACTCCCAAGGGAATTTATAGACTTACCTTTCTATATTAATAATGTTCGTTGGGAGGAAAGATGGATTTAAGAATTTCTAGAGTCTTCTCAATTATATTTTATTGTAAATAAGTTGAGGGAGAAGAGATATAAAAGGAGGATTATCCCTCGCTTGCGAATCAGAAGTTCAAGTGGAGAGAGATCCCCCTAGACGACTAAAAACATTGTTATTTTCAGGTACAAGGGAGGAAGAGATGTTGGTGAAGGAATGCTCATCTTATTGGGTTGTTGGTCACTTTATGCTAGGGTTTCCATATCAATTTCAGCTGGTATAATTTTGTTGTTCCAAGGCTGTTGCATGTTTCTGTGGGCTGTTTTGGGGTATTAGAGAAGGGTTTTATGAAAGGTATTTACCCCTCTAATCCTAGGTGTAACCAGAATTGTTAATGAAGATAAACGACTATTGTTCACTCATATTTTGATGACTGTTGGCTGTGCTCTTCACTTTGATGGTTATATAATATGATGGTTGATCTTGAATTGGATATGAAATGGCATTGTTAAGGGCTTTTCACTAGTTCTATGCATCAATGTGGTTGATTGGAATGGTAATGTTTATGTATCACATAACTTGTTGATTTTTCCCTTGCATTCCAAGCTTCTTCATCAAGTTTAGATTTTGACTCCATTTTCCCAAAGGACAAAGCATTTGGTCTTTTTTTGTCTTCTCATACGTTTACCTAAAGAAAATCATAAATTTTTTATTTGTCAAATCTGAAAATTGTTATTGGGTTAAAAGGACATATTTGACAAATCTTGTTAGGGAATCCCCTCGTCCTGGAGAAGAGATGGCCTTGTTATCACATGATTTGTTTGGAAGAATCTACCATTGTCACCTAAGTAGAGACTTCCCTCATTTTAGTGATGGAAGGAGGTCCACCACGAGGGAGGCTTCCTTGGTGACCTCAAGGGATCAAATATCAAGATTAGCCAAGCCTACAACCCCCTGTCTTGGTCACCCGATGGTAAGGTCTAGGATTAGGAGAGAAATGAAAGGTAACAAGGTAATTGTTGCACCTGCATGAGACAATAAACAATTTGTAGCATAATATTGACAATCACCAAGTTATATAGCTCAATAATGACCTCTTAGATAGTAGATGATAACAAATTGCATTGGTTGTTGCAAATTACAACAGTAAACAATTGTACAACAACAATTAATACTTTGCAACAAAAACACTAAAAAATGTAGCAAACTAGCATGAAAATTAAACCTTTATCATGTACAATATTGTCAAATTGCTAGATGAAATTTCTGAGTGACTTAAGCCACTTTTCCAAGTATGTATGCAACAAATTAATGTAAATTTAAGTGCACTTTGCGAGCATATCGTTACACCGAGGTTAACATGACAGTTGGTCTGTTAAGGTTTAAGCTATTATTATGTTTCTTTTCAATTTACTAGATAACCATAGCATATATAGGATCACTGAGAGAAACATAATCACAAGATATACAACATTTATCCTGGGAAACCCACATGGGGGAGAAAACCCAACAAAAACTTCCTTAATATAGATAACCAATACAATGCCAAGACAATAAACCAAACACTAGAGAATATCCTCTACTGAGCATTGTGCCTCTCTCTCTTCTTTCTTTCAGCAACTGGAAACTACAACTTCCTTCAAACTTGTGCACTAGATGAATGAGCTGAGTGAGTGATCAAATGAGGCGTTGGTTTCCTTTATTTATACAATCTGGTAGGAGCTGGAAAGGTGTCTCTTCACTGGGCAACGATGACTTGTCTTTTGAGTGGTTAAAACCACTTTAAATTTCATGGGGGGCGACTTTTCAATTTGCATAATATATTTAGGGTTTGACCAATCTGCAAAAGGGGACGTGGTCAATTACAATGGACGGCATGATCAATCCACAAAAGGGGATTGATCTAATGAATAATAAATGAATAATAAATAGAATACTCTTTGTAGTTACAATATTTCAACACTCCCCCTTAACAAGAAGGGTATTCTACAACATCATTAGGAGAGAGAGAGGGAAGCAACATCAACAACATATGGAACACTAACTGGCATATCGATAAATCATCGAAAGTTTTTCTCATCATCAATATCATCATTCATAACAGGGAGCTGGAATGGCATCATCATCATCTGCATCAACATGGATTAGTATAGCACTAATACATCATCATCAATAACAACACAAGGATGATACAACATCAACAACATCAATATCACAACACAAAGACTGGAACATCATCATCAACAACAACATCACAACACGAAGGTTGGAGTATCATCAACAACAACAACATGATCACAACATGAAGGTTGGAGTATCATCAACATTAACACTAGGCTGGAAATCTTCAGCATGAAGCTGGCATCTCAACAACATCAACACAAGGCTGAAAATCTTCAACACGAGGTTGGAATCGCAACAACATCAGCACAAAAATGGAAATCTTCAGCACGAGGTTGGCATCACAAAAACATCAACATGAAGCTGGAAATCTTCAGCATGAGGCTGACATCACAACAACATCAACACGAAGTTGGAAATCTTCAACATGAGGCTAACATCACAAAAACATCAACACAAAGCTGGAAATCTTCAGCACGAGGTTGGCATCACAACAACATCAACACAAAGATGGAAATCTTCGGCACTAGGATGGCATAAACACTACTCCCCCTTTCGAGGGAGGTCCTTTCAGACTGCACCAATCTTATCTCGAAAGTGCTCAAAATTTACACGAGATAGAGGGTTGGTCAACACATCAACAACCTGTTCATCCATGCTAACATACTAGAGGTTTATGGCTCCTCTCTGCACCATATCATAGATGTAATGATATCGGATCTCTATGTGTTTTGACTTGTCATGGAATACATGGTTCTATGCCATCTTTATGCAGCTCTGGTTATCACATAGGATCACGGTTTCTTCCATCTCCAGATCGAATAGACCTGTCAACAACTTTCAAATCCATATGGATTCACAACTGTCGGAACATGTAGCAATGTATTCTGGTTCTGTCGTGCTGAGAGCAATGCTTGATTGCTTCCTACTCTGCCATGAGATCATGGCTGACCCCAGACTAAAACAACATCACGAACTGATCTTCCTATCAGAGACACTTCTAGCCCAATTTGAATCGGTATAACCACTCAGTCTGAAGTCATGATCTAATGTACCCTTAAGGTACCTCATCACATGTTTTGCAGCAACTAGGTGAACACGTCTGGGCTCTACCAGAAATTGACTCAAGGTGTTCACATCAAAACATATATCTGGCTTGGTGTTCGTAAGATACATCAACGATCCAATGATCTGTCTGTACAACGTAGCATCAATCAATTCTGACGAAGTGTCAACCAGGAGCTTCAAGCTTGTTTCCATGGGTGTATTCATGGACTTGCACTCCAATATATCAAATCTCTTCAGTATTTCAACTGCATACTTCCCTTGGTTAAGGAAGATCTTCTCTGGGCTCTGCCAGACCTCAAGACCTAAGAAATAGTGCATTAGGCCAAGGTCTTTCATATCAAATTTGACAACGAGCTTCTTCTTACAGTCAGTGATGAGATTTTCTTCTCCAGTTAATAATAAGTCATCGACATGCAACAACAATATAACAAGCTCATCATTCATAACCTTGAAGTCAAGGTTAGAATCGACTTTACTCTTGGTAAAGCCCAAGCTCGTCAGGAAACTATCAATCCTTCCATACGAAGCTCTAGGAGCTTGCTTTAGTCTGTACATAGCCTTCTTCAACTTGCAGACATGAGTATTCCTGTCTTCAACTTTAAACCCTTGAGGTTGTTCTATGTACACTTCTTCTTCAATGACATTATTCAAGAAAGCTATTTTCATGTCCATTTGGTGTAAATTCCACTTCATCTTAGCTGCAAGAGCTATTGATTGAAGTGTATCTGGCTATAGGAGAAAACATCTCTTCATAATCAATGCCTTCCTTTTGATAAAATCCACGAGCAACAAATCTTTCTTTATATTTCTCAATACTTCCATCAACAACATGTTCTATTTTAAAAAGCCATTTAGAAGATACCACATCCTTGCTCTTCGGTTTGGGAACTATTTCCCATACTTCATTCTTTATAATGAATTGATATTCTTTTGTCACGACATCTTCCCATTCTTTATTTTGAATAGATTCTTCAAAGCAAGTAGGCTCCTTCTCTAAGAGATCACACATCAAAGCCATATAACCGGAGAATGGCTTGGGTTTCTTCACTTGTCTCATGGTTCCTTCGGGGGCACCATACTTCTCTCCATATTGAATAAGTTCCCTTGCCCAGGCTAGAATTCTCTTGTGGGAGATCGTCATATGGGGAGGTTCTTGAGATTCTAATATGTCATGGTGTTCTAGAATCTCCTCATCAGGGGAAGTTATGACTTCCCTCACTGGTTCTGCAACTCTGGGAGCCACATGTTCTTCTTCATATACTTATTCAAGTTGGAATATTCTTGATTTCTTGAGTGTTGCATCTTCATCAAAGGTTACATCCTTGCTAATCTCAATGTGATGGTAACCTGGTATATAAACTCTGAAGGCCTTGGAGACCTCACAGTATCCAATAAATATTCCCTTCTTTCATGAAGGGTCCAGCTTGGTTCTCTTCTCTTTCAGAATGTGTACAAATACTGGACAACCAAATATTTTGAGATGGATTACTTCGGGCTTCTTTCTAGAGAACATCTCTTCAGGGGTTTTGAACCCAAGTGCACTATGGGACACTCTGTTTTGTACATATACTGTTGTTTTTTCTGCTTTTTCCCATAAGTGCATTGAAAGATCTCTATCATGGATCATAGTCTTCACTACTTCCATTATAGTTTTGTTCTTTCTTTTTGCTACACCATTTTGTTGAGGATTGCAGGGACTGGTGAGCTCCCTCTTGATCCCGACATCTTTGCAAAATTTTGCAAACTCTTTTGAGTTGTATTCTCCTCCATTATGTGACCTGAGTATATTGATCTTTCTTTTAGAGAGATTCTCTATCAAGGCTTTGAATTCCTTGAATTTACTGAACACTTCATCTTTTGATTTCAAAAAGTAAACCGAGGTTTTGCGAGAATAGTCATCAATAAAAGATACATAGTATACATACCCACTGATGGAGGTTGATGACATTGGGCCACATACATCTGAGTGAATGAGCTCTAGGACTCCTTCTGCTTTGCTGTCTCTCTTCGGGAAGGGGTTCTTGATGTTCTTTCCTTGTGCACATCCATTGCACACTCCTTCATGGTCAACCTTGAATTCTGGTAGACCTGTGACTGCCTTGCTTACATATGGTAATGCCTTGTAGTTGATGTGAGCTAGTATTCTATGCCAAAGTTCACATGGATTCTCAATGGAATGGGTCAAGGTTGCTTCTAAGTGACCCTTTAGCTTATATAATCCACCTTCTTCTTTTCCAATAACAATTGCTTCTTCCATGGTTTTTCCTTTGGGCCACATAAGAACTTCTCCATCTACGAAGGCAACTCTAAAGCCTTTCTTCTCTAAAGCTGAGATAGAAAGTAAGTTCTTTGTCAAACCTGGTACATATAGTACATCCTTCATCTTCATTGGGGTCCTTGAATCAAGTTTGTAATTTGATTCTCCTACTCCTTTGATAGGGTATTGATAATCATCTCCAAGTGTAACTTTCTAGGGAAACTTCTTTTCTGTAAGGGAAGAGAGAATGTATCTTTGACCTTTCATGTTCTTGGAAGCACCACTGTCTATGAGCCAAGTGTCCTCACCATGTGACATTGATCATGAGAGGGAAGAGATTAAGACATAGTCTTCAATATGTTCTTTTATCATCTTTGTGGGTGGCTCTTCATCTTCAACTGAGTGGGCATGGTGCCTCTTGTTTCTCTTCTTGTATTTTTCTTGTCTAGCTGGACAATTCTTAGCAATATGTCCCATCTTGTAAAAATGGTAACATTGGTAGAATGATAAATCTTTTTCTCTTCTTTGACCTTTCTAAAACTTCTGGAATCTCCTTGGAGGGTGAGATTCTTTATGCATGAATTTGTTTTGGGGGTGAGACTCCTTATGAGTTTCTTTCTGAAAGTAACACCTCTTTCTTCCTCCTTTAGTATGAGTAGCTAGGGCTTGATATTCATCTCTTGATAGTAATTCTTCTCGGTTAGCTACTCTTGCTTCTTCTTGAACACATTCTTCCCAAAGACTGTCAAAGTGTAGTTTCTCCTTTCTGGTGCAAATAGTTTGGATGAATGCATCCCAGGGTCTTGTGAGACCATTAAGGGCTGTCAATATAAGTTTGTCTTCATCTATAGTATCTTCAATTTCTTCTTGTTGTTCTTTGAATTGTGATATTCTGGAGAAATATTCCTGAATTGTTTCTCCTTTCTGCATCCTTGTACTTTTGAGTTGAGTTCTTAGATTCATCTTCCGATTGATGTTCCTTCCTTCATATAATCTGGTTAGGGCATCAAACATTTCTTTTGGAGTCTTCTTTGAAGCAAGTGATCTTTAATAGAACCTGAAATGATTCTTTTGGCCCTAACTGTGTCCTTTTGGTGTTTTTCTTTAGCTGCAGCATCAACAGGTTCTGGTACATCTTCTTTAATGAATCTTGCTAGGTCATTCTCTTCAAGAATGAGTGCAATCCTATACTTCTAGGCACAAAATTTTTCCGCACCTTCTATCTTTTCAACAAGCTTAGTGCTTGCAGACATCTTTACCTAGAGCTAGGAAAATGATAAAAAATTGAAAATACTCAGAATTTAATTTTGAACTTACCAGGAGGTGCGCTTGGTTGAGGCGAATAGCCTGGTGCAGTTAGATTTCATAAAATCCAAAATTTTCCCCTTCAAACTTGACCAACGGATTTCTGGACTGGTACTTCTAGCACTAGTGAAAACTAGGGTTTCACTTTTTGGGAGTTCTATCCACTGAAAAGGTGCGCTAAAGGTGCCAATGAGTTCCCTAGGCTAGGGTGCACTTTTCTAGATGATTTTTGGGCTGAAATTCCTCTTCAATAAAAGCCCTAATTTTCTTGTATGTCAACAATGACGTTTTTCTTTATCCAGTGAAATATGCTCTCTTCAACTTAGCTCTGATACCATGTTAAGTTTTAAGCTATTATTAGGTTTCTTTTCAATTTACTATATAACCATATCATATATAGGATCACTAAGAGAAACACAATCACAAGATATACAACATTTATCCTGGGAAACCCTCATGGGGGAGAAAACCAAGAAAAAACTTCCTTAATATAGATAACCAATACAATTCCAAGACAATAAACCAAACACTAGAGAATATCCTCTAGTGAGCAATGCACCTCTCTCTCTTCCTTCTTCCGACAACTGGCAACTGCAACTTCCTTCAAACTTGCGCACTAGATGAGTGAGTTGAGCGAGTGATCAATTGAGGCACTGGCTTCCTTTATTTATACAAAATGGCAGGAGCTGGAAATGTGTCTCTTCATTGGGCAAGGCCGATTTGTCTTATGAGTGGTTAAAACCACTTTAAATTGCCTGGGGGCCGACTTCTCAATTTGCATAATATATTTAGGGTTTGATCAATCCGCAAAAGGGGATTTGGTCAATTACAATGCCCGACATGATCAATCCACAAAAGGGGATTGATCTAATGAATAATAAATGAATAATAAATATAATACTCTTTGCAGTTACAATATTTAAACATGGTCTGGGTTGTCCATGGATTTTGGAGGTGAAGTCTCCTACCTGATAATCTCCACTGACATAGAGAGCAGAATGCAAAATTTTTTTGTAACAACAATAATAAATAATGTTTTTTTTTTCTAGAGTTAAGGTTAGGAAAGTTAGTAGGATGTTTGAGAGAGAGAGAATATTAAATTTGAATGCTACTTTCACCACAAAAAAATCTAGACTAGTGTCGTTGTCCTCTAGGGCTTATGGAGTCAAACATGCACAAGCTTGAATATTGAACTAGATGAAATGAGAAGGATTAGGTCTAAACCCTAAGGTGAAAACACTCTTGGGACTTAGAACTAGACCTTGAAGAAAATGGTTCCTAGGGTGCAAACACTCTTGACCCTAGGTGCTTTTTTCCTTCTTCTTATTCCACTAGGTCAAGGATCAAAGATTAAGGTTAAAACCCTAAAGTGCAAACACTTTTGGGACTTAGGTTCTTAGCCCTAGAAAAGAACGCTTTTACAATACTTGGACAATAAAACCTTTTGAAAGAGAGAAGCACTTATGTCTCCTTCCTAGGGTTTCAACAAGAGAAAGAAACTTGCAACAAGATAGTAATCAACACCTTAAACATTAGCACAAGACATGAAATTGCATAAATTACTTACTTCTACAAGTTGCTAGACCATCCAAAACCTTAGTTGCAGAAATAAACCATCCAAGAGAGAAAACACATCCACAAAAGATCCTTCTCCAAAGTAGTGCATGAGTTCAAGAGACCAAGATCGAAAAAATAGCGAACTTTTTAGAGTTTCCCTCCCACAAGTGTGAGAGAAATGATGATGAAAATGAATGGAGTGCTAGCCTTATTTATAAGAAAATCCCTAGCACTCCAAAAGTCACAATATGAAAAGTCGTGTCTCTTCAAGTGGGGTCGACCCCTCATATTTTCCTTTACAAATGATAAATATGCAAAAATAATATAAGAATGGCCACACATGTGGTGATGTCATTCCCTTAATGCGCTAGGAGGGCCTCTCCAAGGCCATGTGTAATCATATGAGGTATTGTGGTGGTGGATGAATGCTACATCCATATCAAAATCATCAATGACCTCCAAATGGCAACGAACCCCATCATCATCCATCAAACCCTAGCATGGCATCGTCCTCTAAATGCCCAACGTCTAAGGTGCAAAGGGTGGCATCCAAAGAGAAGAAGGATGTACATCACCCTTGGGTGTTATCCAATCATCTCCTTGTGCATTGTTCTCCATCCAGTGCAAGATATCCTCTGGGGTGTAGAGCCCATGGTGTGGTATTTTTGACCATCTCTGTGCCACCATGACTAAATATGTAAAAATCAATCCCATCTATCCATTGTCCAAGGTCCTGAAGATGTGAGAGCCCATATTTGAATGTGTCAAGTCACTGGGTGACTCACTTCTCTGCATCACACATGTCGAATCCTGTAATAAAGGCACACTATCCTGGGTGAAATCCTAGGGCATCCTTCAAAGAACCATGTTAGGGTCATCCAAATCAAAACATAATATGAAATCAAGTAAACTAATGTTCATAAGATATATTAGTCCTTAAATCATGCAAAGTAAGTTGTTGCTTAAGATACAAGCCACATGAATAATTCACTTCAGTATCCCCTTCAAGTATCACATAGGCTCAGTAATTTATGTAAGTTGGAAAGTTTTAATATGGGAGGGCCTTCATCAAACCCTATTAGGTGTGCCAACCAAAATAGTGAAAGAAAAGACCCGGGTAAAGGGATAGGTCCCAAGGGAAACAATGAAAGAAAAGAACCATTCAAGAGTAAGTGTGATAGTAATACGTATTGGGATTACTTCATGGCTTATGGTGTCATTTAATCCATTTCTATGAGCGCCTTTGTGGAGGTCTCAAGGTGCACTTGCTCTTTAGTTACCACTTTCAAACACTATTTTTTCCAAACCCCTTTATCTTCCTTTTTATTTGTTCTCTTATCATATTTGCAAGTCCCCTTTTATAAGGTTTCAAGCTATATCATTACTGATTGGGAGTGGAGTGAGCACGAAAAGGGTAGAGCTCAAGTTTGGATTGGATTTTGAGAGTCCTTTTCTATCATTCATTTCTTTCTTTAGCATCATTCTTTTAGCAACAACTGCAATCAACCTCTAGGCCTTTAGCCCCTTTTCTCATTAGAGAATGGACCATGAACTATTATAGAAGTTTAGTACATTGCAACAAGCTCTAGGATGGAAAGATTTAAGTATGACGGGGAGCGAGAATATTACCCTTGTGAGGGCCTCCCAGTAGTACCCCTTTTCCCTGGGAGATGACAACACATGACTAGGGAATAGAAACTGACCACCAAGATGAAACAAGGAAACAAACATAACTTCTTGAGTCAATGATCCATTATCCAACTTCAACCAATTATTCTCATCCACATGCCTACTAAATTAAGCACAACACTTCACATGAGAGAAGGATTAACATACCTCACGATGACACTATCTTACCATCTCCCTTGCATTAAGTTGACTGGATGTGGTGAGATTGGTTGATCTGAAGTAGAAAAAACAGTCTGAGGGGAGCTATTGGGTTGCTATCTATGGACATGCTGATCATCATCATGGTCACGATAATTGTCTCCATTGTGGGCCATGAGACATGATCTCCTCTTGTTACCCATAGGCATGATCTCCTCTTGTTACCCATAGGCATGAGGGGGTAACATCTGGCTCCAACATGGGGACATGTGCTCATCGTAGAGCGTATGAGAATGTCAACATCTCTGGTTGTCCAAGACTTGCAATCACGCACCCACTTCCAACAACACCAACACATTATAAGTATAGGCCAATGGATGTGATCCACCAAGGTTAGTAGTAAATCAAAATCATGCTGAAAAAGACAAAATTTCATTGCAACTATACATGATAAAGTAGGGATAAACAATGCAAGTTCCTAAGAAGAATGCATAATATACAAAATTAAAATGCAATGTATATGCAAGAAAATGCAAGACTACACTAGCATGGATGCTTGATGCAATATATACAAATGCAATGCAATGTGTAAATTCCCTACCTACCTAATGCTACATCTTAGCCAAAACACTAGGTATAATAATATAAACAATGAATCCATCCCAGCATTTGATCAAACTGAAAATTTATACCTTTGTGCTTAGTTATAAACCAAAGCAAAAATATATCACGCACAAGATAATCATGAGTGAGTATAAACATCACATGAGATAAAAACATGAAATCAAACTCATGAGGGTCAAAGGAAGGAAGAAAATTATGCCAAGACACATTCCCACATGATTTCTCAATCCATCTCTAAATAGGGTTGTGATAAGATAAAGGATCATAAGGCTGACTCAAATGATCTGAAGGTTGACTACCTTGGTTCTCATCACTTCCAGAGGCTTGGGATGGTATGAAAATAAATATGAAGTATGCCTGCTGATCAACCGAGGATGGGATGGATGGAGACTTGGACATGGTGAAGATCTCAAGAATTTTTTTTGTTCACAACGTAAGGTTTGTTGGTCTTCTATGTGAAACTGAAAATCCTTGCGACAAACCATAGGTTGAAAAAAACTTTGCCCCATAGGAAAATCACTATCAAGATGGAAACTTCCAACGATATCTTTAGTGGAACAACAAGATGAAAAAGGAGAAGGCTGGAAAATCTCGTCATGGAAATCTTGTTCTGGGAAAATCATGGCCTCATCTTCATCAAAGTTAGAGCATAAAGGTGGTTGAAAATCTTCTTCGCAAAATAAATCCAAGTGTTCTAAAGAACATGTATCAAGCCTTCCAAGATATGACCGAGAACAATCATGAGAGTGCTGTAATAAGTCTTCCCTAGGTGGTCGGAATAAGTTAGTGATCATGTCATATTCAAGTTGCCAAACATATGTATTATTAACATATACATATGGTTGTTCTAAAGGAAACAATTCTATGGTCCTTCTCTGAAGAAAACCCTCAACATCGTAGATAGGATCTCAATCAAAATTGAAACAATTCATATCCTATCTTTGTCTCCCAATATGTATAAAATCATCAATATTTTTAATTGCATCATCACCTTTATTATAGCATGAAGAGTCTAATGCATCCAAGGGTTCCTTTAGAACCTCTACATTCTCCAAATCATGAAATGAAGAAACGTAAAAAACTTGGAAAAGAGTATAACTTACCATGCTATCTTATTCATGTGCAGGAAGAATGGAAGCTTGGATGTCTTCATCTTCATCAGATAGAGGAGAAACTATCGATGTCTTGTCTTCATGAGGGGCCTCTCTATGGTTTGGTTCTTCATGGTGTGCTTCATCAAAGTGTTCTTCAACAAGTTCACAAGGAAGCTCATATTCCACTTTGTGTATTTGGTAATTTTCATGAACCACCTCTTCAAGCTCTCATTCTTTAATCAGATCCTCGTTGTATTCAATGGAATCACGAGGTGATTCTTGCTCTTCTTCAAGAGTTTGGTAGCCCTCCTCATAAATATCTTCCTTAGGTTCTTGCTTTAGAGGTGTGTGATATTCAAGACTCTCATCCAAGGCATGCTTAAGATATGGGAGTTCTTCGTCAACAAATTCTTCATTGCTCGCTTGATCATTAGGAGGGTGAACTTCGTCGAGATCTATGTCTTCTTATGAACCATTGCATTCCCCTTCGCCTATATCAAACTCCAATATCTTAGATAAAACCCAAGGCTGATCATATTTCTATCATATGCTGGCACATAATGTCTTTACCCCACAATATGATTTAGTGAGTTCTTGCTCCATCGAATCATTGAGACATTTCTCATACCTTTCCAATATGAGGTCATACTCTCCTCGCATTAGTGCACACAGGTCAATCAAAATTTGTAAATATTTGTAGCGATCAACCAATTTCCTGCAAAACTTCTTATCTTCTTTAATATTTTCCTTCAATTTTTTAGAGAATTCTTCCCACTGTTCTTCAATTGGTGGAGCAAATTCCAATGTATTATTTTCATCTTCTTTCATGGAATCACAAGGTGATTCTTTCTCCTCCTCAAGGATTTGGTCATATCCTTCATGAATCTCCTCTGGAGGGTCATGTTCCTCAATCAACTCTTTATATTCTTGTGGATGAGCATTCTCGATGTCTTCTATGAGAAAGTCAGAGAAGAATCCTTCTTCTTCAAGGGCCACCGCGACTTTTTGAAGAGTGACTTCATATGTCTGAGAGTGTGGGCTCCCATACTCAAGAAATATGGTAATGAGATCTATGAGGGAAGATATGCCTTTTGGTTTGCAACAACTTTTGATCCAATCTTTCAATTCAAACGATAGAGAACATATAAACTATATTATTTGTATATCCTCATATTCCACCATTCCCTGTATATACTTCAAGAACTTTACAATATGAGCAATGATCGATCCTTTAAATTTTGGAAAGTTCTTTGACCATCCTTCCTTAAACTTGTTTGGGTATCCATGGATGCTTTCAAAATCAATAGATGGAAACACTTGATGAAAAGGAAAAGACGCCATAATTCCATTACTTGGGAAAATGCAATCTTATAGACACCTCAAAATATATCAATGGAGTCGCTAGATGGTCCCTTTAGGATCGTCAAAGTTAAGTGAGGGATTCTACCTTCAATGGAGTCACCATGTAAACTTTGAGATACGAGATTCATGATAAGTTTACTAGAAAAATGTCTTAGGGAGATTGACTCAATCCTCCTCGGAAACAACGCCAAAATATTATCATAGGATTTGTACTTGTGCAAAGCCCTCCACAAGATCCCAACCTTGTGTAACAATTGGAAGAATCTACCCTTGTCACCTAAGTACAGACTTCCCTTGTTTTAGTGATGGAAGGAGGTCCACCACAAGGGAGGCTTCCCTGGTGACCTCAAGGGATTAAATAACAAGATTAGCCAAGCCTACAACCCCCTATCTTGGTCACACGATGGTTAGGTCTAGCCCAATAATGACCTCTTAGACACTAGATGATAAAATATTGCATTGGATGTTGCAAATTACAACAATAAATAGTTGTACAACAATAATTAATACTTTGCAACAAAAACAAGAAATAATGCTCATAAATGTAGCAAAATAACATGAAAATTAAGCCTTTATCATGTACAATATTGTCAAATTGCTAGATGAAATTTATGAGTCACTTAAGCCACTTTTCCAAGTATGTATGCAGCAAATTAATGTAAATTTCAGTGGTTGTAGCAAACTTTTGTAACAACAACAATAAATAATGTTTGTTTGCTAGAGTTAGGGTTATAAAAGTTAGTGGGATGTTTGAGAGAGAGAATATTAAATTTAAATGCTACTTTCACCACAAGAACAACTCTAGACTAGTGTCATTGTCCTCTTGGCATTATGGAGCCAAACATGCACAATCTTGAAGATTGAACTAGATGAAATGAGAAGGATTAAGTCTAAACCCTAAGGTGAAAAAACTCTTGGGCCTTGGTACTAGACCTTGAAGAAAATGGTTCCTAGGGTGCAAACGCTCTTGGGCCCCAGGTTTCATTTTCCTTCTTCTTATTCCACTAGGTCAAGGATCAAAGACTAAGGTTAAAACCCTAAAGTGCAAACACTTTTGGGCCTGAGGTTCTTAACCCTAGCAAATAATTCTTTCACAATACTTGGACAATAAAACTTTGTGAAGAAGAGAAGCAATTATGTTTCCTTCCTAGGGTTTCAACAAGACAAATAAACTTGCAACAAGATAGTAATCAACACCTTAAACATTAGCCCAAGCCATGAAATTGCATAAATTACTTACTTCTCCAAGTTTCTAGACCATCCAAAATCCTAGTTGCAGAAATAAACCATCCAAGAAAGAAAACACATCCACAAAATATCCTTCTCCAAAGTAGCACATGAGTTCAAGAGATCAAGAGAGAGAAAATAACAAACTTTTTAGAGTTTCCCTCCCACAAGTGTGAGAGAAATGATGATGAAAATGAATGGAGTGCTATCCTTATTTATAAGGAAAACCCTAGCACTCCAAAAGTCACAATATGAAAAGTCATGTCTCTTCAAGTGGGGCTGACCCCTTAGATTTTCCTTTACAAATGATAAATATGCAAAAATACTATAAGAATGGCCACACGTGTGGTGACGTCATAACTTAATGGGCTAGGAGGGCCTCTCCAAGGCCACATGTCATCGTCTGAGGTGCTGTGGTGGTGGAAGAATGCTACATCCATCTCAAAATAATCAATGGCATCCAAATGGCTGCAAACCCCATCATCATCCATGAAACCCTAGCATGATCTCATGCTACAAATGCCCAACGTACAAGGTGAAAATGGTGGCGTCCAAAGAGGAGAAGGTTGTACATCATCCTTGGGTTTTCTCCAATCATCTCCCTATGCAATGTCCTCCATCCAGTCCAAGATATCCTCTGGGGTGTAGAGCCTAGGGTGTGGGATTTCTACCCATCTTTTTTCCACCATGACCAAATTTGTCAAAATTAAGCCCATCTATCCATCGTCCAAGGTCCTGAAGATGTAAGAGTGCATGTCTAAATGTGTCAAGTCACTGGGTGACTCATTGCTTTGCATCACATGTGCCAAATCTTGCAATAAAGGAACAACGTCCTGGGTGAAAGCTTGGGGCATTCTTCAAAGAACCATGTTAGGGTCATCCAAATCAAAACATAATATAAAATTAAGTAAACTAATGCTCATAAGATATATTAGTCCTTAAATCATGCAAAGTAAGTTGTTACTTAAGATATAAGTCACATGCATAATTCACTTTAGCATCCCCTTCAAGTATCACATAGGATCATGACTTTATGTAAGTTGGAAAGTTTGAATATGGGAGGGCCTTCATCAAACCCTATTAGGTGTGCCGACCAAAATAGTGAAAGAAAAGACCCGGGGAGAGGGATAGGTCATGAGGGAAGCACTGAAAGAAAATAACCCTTCAAGAGTAAGTGTGATAGTGGTACGTGTTGGGCTTACTGCATGGCTTATGGTGTCATTTAATCCATTTCTATGAGCACCTTTTTGGAGGGTGTGTTTTCTCTTGAGTTACCACTTTCTAAGCGCTATTTTTTCCAAACCCCTTTATCTTCCTTCTTATTTGTCCTCTTATCATATTTGCAAGTCCCATTTTATAAGGTTTCAAGCTATAACATCACTGCTTGGGACCGGGGTGAGCAAGGAAAGGGTAGAGCTCAAGTTTGGACTGACGTTTGAGAGTCCTTTGCTATCATTCCTTTCTTTCTTTAACATCATTGTTTTATTCTTTTAGCAACAACTGCAATCAACCTTTGGGCCTTCAACCCCTCTTCTCACGAGAGAATGGACTATGACCCATTACCAAATTTTAGTACACTGTGACAAGCTCCAGGATGGAAATTTTTAAGTATAGTGGGGAACATAATGTTACCCTTGTGAGGCCACCAACAATATCCCTTTTCCTTGGGTAGTGATAACAGGGGACTAGGGCATAGAAGTTGGCCACCAAGGTGAAACAAGGCTACAAACATAACTTCTTGAGCCAGTGATCCTTTATCCAACTTCAACCAATGATCCTCATCCACATGCCTAGTAAATTAAGAACAACACTTCACATGAAAGAAGGACTGACATACCTCACAGTGACACTAGCTTACCATCTCCCATGCACTGAGTTGACTGGATGTGATGAGCTTGGCTGATCTAAAGTAGAAAAGAAAATTTGAGGGGAGCTGCTAGGCTAGTATTTGTGGACATGCTGATCATCATCATGGTCAGGATCATTGTCTCCATTGTGGGCCATGAGACATGATCTCCTCTAGTTACCCCTGGGCATGAGGGGGTAACAGGGCTAAAGTGAAGGGAGGTTCTACTAAGGTGACAGTGGGTAGAACCTCCAAACGTTCCCCTAAGGTTTGAGCTTTGAATGACTGGGCTTATCTTATGTGTATATCTAGGAGGTAACAAATTGGCACTGTTGTCAGCGATAAAGTCCCTTTTCTAGATTCAATAGACTTGGTTACAATGATGTGATGAGATGGAGTTGGTTGAAGATTTGGTTTTCTGATCTGGTAACTCCTTTGGTATGAAAGTGTATGAATGTGATATATTTTTCAGATTTCATATCAACGTTTCATTTTGAAGATTGGGAAGTGTTATCTCTCAAATTCTACCCCAGGAAGGAAAGTCCTAACTTCAGTGGGAGAGCCTAGAGGAACTACCAGGCAAACCACCCACTATCAGCTCAGTGGCTTTGCCCCACACTTTAGGCTAAGGTAAACCTAGGCCTAGGGGGTAATCCCTATGTCAACTTAAGTTCAAAATTTGTTATAACAAGGATTAGGGACTAACTCAAGTTGACTCTAACTCACTTACTTAGGAAGGGTGCAACTCTAGGAAGTTCTCGAAACAAACTCACAAGTAGCTCACACTACTAGTCCAAGATGCCCAAATTTGGACATGTTAGACAAGGAGTAGGAGCTAATTGTGGGGTCTCGAGCCCAAGAGGGGGGTCTCCAAGTGGATTTGCAAATTTGGTGAAGTCTGAATTGCTTATTAGAGAGTGGTATGAATGCCAAAGTTATGTGATTGCAAGACCCCTCAAGACACATTTAATTTAATTTAAGGAACACTGTTCTCCCTGTATTTAATTGAATTTGAAGCATGAAAGATAGAATGATCTGTAGGAGTTCACCACCATATAAATGCCAAAACAAGTGTATGTGAATAACAACCATCCAACTTATAATCACATAGCATTATCAAATACCAAGATAGTTCATTATTGCTTCAAAAGAGAATTAAATTGTTGCAAAAATAAAGTGCTCAAATAGTAAAGTGAACAGTGTTATCCAAGCGCAGATAAATCTTGAGATAAATGATTCTTGTGAAATCAACATCATGCCATGGCCCATAAACTTTGTCAGACGAAAGTGCTGTGTTAACTGCAGAAATGTGAGATTAAATGTGTTATGAGACAGAATTGAAGGAACACAACCATCAATCCTTTTCTTGCAAAGTGAGCACAATTATTGTATTGCCAAACTGAGAACCATTCTGTTAGATGAATTCATGACAGGACAACATACATTCACTCATTTAAGACATAGGATCTTAGCATAAAAAAAGCTGACATTAAAATCAGATGCACCAGAATGAAAGCATTCAACTATTGAGAATGATGGCAGCGCTGTCACAAATATTCCAGACTTTAAATATTTGATCCCACTTCAAATGAGTGTGCTATATCAAAGCATGATTAAAAAATGTGAACTCAAATAAACTGTAAAATGAAAGAAACTCCAGCATATACCAAGACAACCATATGCGACATTTACTGTTACTGAACCAAAAGATTTAATTGCAGATCAGAAATTCAAAAGGTTCATTAAGCAAGTTCATCACCATAGAAATGATACCAAGTTGCTGTAGCATAAATCTTTAAATGTGTGCTCACAGAAATTCCAACAAAGTTAACTTTGCAATGTGTGAAGGAGACACATAAATATATTTAATCTCTTAAGCCATTAGATCCCACGTCAATTCGACCATTACCATTGCAAAATGTGAAGATTAGAGCTCAAGTAACGATGTGACTAAGTATGGAAATGCTCCAGAAAATTTAGTATCGATTTAGCCTGGGGTAAGATATGAATCATGAATATACCAAGAAAGAGCCAATTGATTGTGCTTTCAAAGATATTTTAAACTTGTTCTATTCCCAAAAAATTATGCTCACCAAAATCAAATTAAACCACATACCCAAATGAATTCGTGTGAGTTAATCAAGTCCTAGATGAGGGTTTAGCATTATTTGATGAAGTAAAACTTGGAAAGCATCTAAACCCTAGTATATTTGTTCAAGAAAAAAATAAGCTTAATAAAATGCCAAATTGAGCCTCGAAAAATTCAAGTATCGAGGATGGATTTTCAATAAACCTTTACTAACTATGTTGTTTATGTTATTTATAGGTTAAGAAAGAAATTCATTGTTTAGAGTAATTATCATATTTACAATTTTTTATTTTTGGCACTTACATTTACTTTATAAACCCTACATCATAAGAAAAAATAAAAAAAATTATGGAAATATTCAAATGATGTTTGAGAAACCATGATGATGATGCCTTACCATTGGGCATGGAGTCCTTATACTTCCTAACAATGCTTCCACTTCCTCCTAAAAATGGTGAAGTCTTCTAACACCAATGAATGAGTGTATACGAACAACAAGCTACAATAAGAGCCTTAGAAACCATTCAAGGATGGCTAGATCTTAAAAGTAGAATCAAACCCTAGTTAATGAAAGAGAAACGAGATCGACTCTATGTTAAAGAGATAAAACCCTAGGCATTCATCCCTAATAACACAAAATAAATCTAATTGAATACAAGAAACAAGATAGAACTCCTAGTCATACCTTGCTTGCTTGTAGCTCTCTAGACACAAACTCTTTAGATACTTGAAAAATCCCAACACTCCTATCATCAATGAAAAAACTAGGAAAATATCACCAAGAAATAAAATATCTCACGCACAAAACAACCAAGAAGTCTTCTCACTTTATTCCCAACAAGTAAAAATGAGAGGAGTGCTCCCTTTTTATAGGTGAGAGAATCTCCAATACCATCAAATACAATCCATGGGCTTAAACAATACCATGTGCTCAATACAAGTGGTATCTAATAAACAAGATGAGTCATCAACTAATCCAACAAAATCCAACAAACTCCCACATGTGTGATATGAGAGAGAGAGAGAGAGAGAGAGAGAGAGAGAGAGAGGTGCACTCCATGTGTGAAGTCAAAGATGCTCCCAAAGTCAAGTGCTCCACCAACTAACTCATAAAAAAGTACAATAAATTCCTTCCACACGTGTGGAGTGAAGAGACAGAAATAATGCTCCTCTAGAAACACTCACACATGTGGCAAAAGTCAAGATGAAGTGCTCTCCCCTTATACAATGTACTAGAGGCATGTGTGAGTGAATGACAGATCCAAAATGTGTCCACACGTGTGAACAAGTACAATATAGCTCCAAAATACATCAAATCAACTCACACATGCAAGAATGAAGAGAGAGAAAGGGGTTCGACCCCCATATGTGCTAGGAAATAATGTTGTAAAGTCCATATGTACTCCATAAAATGGAAAGTGTATAAGAAACCAAGGTGACAATGATGTATGATGAAATGGTGTCTTCATCATCATCCACTGTGCTGTTACAGATCCTAGGACAGTGACACAAACCCCAAGGAAATGTGCACAAATCCCAATGTAGAGGAGACCCACTTATAATGATGAGACAATCTTCTCAACACAAGTCATTAGACAACATCACATCAAATAATCACTATAAAATACTTCATAATATCAATTAACTTTATAATTTTCCCCAAGTCTAGCATGGTAGGCCAACCTTACCTCTATTGAGTGTGTTAATGCCTAGGACAAGTATTTCCTAAGTGACTTAGTTAGGCATATGTAAATGATGATTAATTAATGGAAAGGGAAGGGAAAACTTTATGAATTTGACCCTCAAAGCCATTTTTTGATGAATTGAGGTCTATAACTAGTCCAACTAGCTTTTTTGGCTAGGAATTTTCACTTTAGTTTGTAAAACCTTTAAGCGGGAGCTTATTTTCCTAGAGTTACCACTTCGGCTCTTTGTTTATTCATCCCCTTTATTTTCTTTGATTTTTTCTACTCCTTTTCTTTAGATAATTCCTTTTTAGCATAGGACTTTAGGGGTTAGGCCTTTTTAATGAAGTGGTAGAGATCTAGCTTATTATTTTATTTCATTTTTATTTTTGTCTCATCACCTCTAGCTATTTCAACTTTATTTTGCTTGGGCTTGCAATGTTCTTCACTAGACCTTGTTGGATGACATTTGAAAAGTCAAGTGGGAAGTGTATATTTTTTATGAATGGGATAGTAATGAAAGGGACAAGATGAAAAATTCTTAGACATGGTTAGGATATGGGATACACTATTCAACTAAAGACACTAGTAGAACTATGTGGCCTAGGACATGAGACACCTTGCTAAGGACAATTATGTCCCCCCACGGTAATGCAAGACAAAATAATAAAGCATTTAACTTTAAGAAGAGTTACTAGTTCATACCAATATGCATCACTTTCATGACAAGGTTATAAACCATCACACAACATCTAGGCAAGTAACCAATGCATGAAATCATAGCACATGAACTGAAGTAAAGTCATCATGAAGTACCATTTGTAAAGAACATATAAGACGAAGGGCACATGAGCTAATATACCACTGCAAAGCTGTCAAAAGAAATCGTGTGTGCATCTGATCGGTTAAGTGGAAGAGAAGGTTTGGATATGAAGGGATGATCAAGTGATCTCACCAGTGCAACAACATCACACTTGAGTGTCTAAAGGAAGTTACCCTCAAGTATGTCTTTCATTACTTAGGGTTTCATTCTACTTTAAAATCTAACCATCCTTGAAAGGTTTCTAAGGCTCTTGTTGTAGCTTGATGCTCTTCTATGCTCATTCATTGGTGTTAGAAGACTTCACTTTTTTAGGAGGAAGGGGAAGCATTGCTAGGAAGTATAAGGACTCCATGCCCAATGGTAAGACATCTTCATCATGGTTTCTCAAACATCATTTATATATATATATATATTTTTTTTTATGATTTAGGGTTTATAAAGTTTTATCATTAACTAGATCATAGCTTAAGTGTAGGTTAACTTGTGAATAAATCTTAAATAACTTGAGTAGGTCAATTTCAATCTCGCTTAAAGGTTTTTTCATCTCTTTAGATAAATCGACTAGGGTTTTTAGTGCTACTTGAGCACAAGTCTTTTATTAATTGAGCAATATAACCTCACAAGTAATTAACTCTTTTTCATTTATTTAGGGTCTTTTTCTTTGATGCTTATCTATTAGATCTAATAAGTGACTAAGATTTTAATGGACATGCACACTTTCACTTTATTTATTTTTCAGTTTTGGCATAAATTAATTAAGGGTTTTCTTAGAGGTATTTGCTACACACATTAACTAAGTTTTCTCATCTTTAAAAGTTTTCTTGGGCATTAAAGTTTACTGCTATTGATTACATCTTTTACTTTAACATTCTTCACAATTTTCATTTCATACATTGCTAAGTAAGTGGTTTAAAAATTAAAGTTAGGACATCAATCATATGTGATGATCTTTTCATTAATCCAGAGTTATTTATGCTTATTTTCCTTTTCCCTTTTATGCATTTAAAGTTAAGAAAACACTTATTAATTGAAAGTGGCAATTAGCAATTAAATGCTGGAAATTATATTAGTATCTTGTTCATTTATGTAGAATTAAACTTTGATAGTTATCTTGCTCATTGATGGTACATGTTATCGACCAAACTAGTAGCATGCCAAGGTCCTCAAGCTAATAGGGCAGCAACACAAGGGATAGGTGTCCAATGTCACCACGACACCTATCCTTCCCTATTCGAGCCAAACTCCTACACTATGAGGCTCTGAGAGGCTTCTTGCAAAATTTCACTTCACCTCAAAGGACCAATACCTAAACAAAAAAAACTAGGTGAAGGTAGGAATTCATTGTTTAACTGAATTGATCGACTAATAGATAATGTAGAAAATGAATCAACAAAACAACAAGCTAACTTACCCCAATCCGTCGAAATATTGGCTAAGATAATGCACACGGAAGGGTTAAATACTCTTACCACTTAAGAATGATTTGTACTATCTAAACCTTGGATAGAGTGGCTGGAAATGAGATGTTTCCTTGCTTCCCTTTTATATCAGACCTGCAAAACAGAGAAAAAATCCAGAAAACAAGGAAATTTGCCTTTTGAGGCCCCCCACAAGTGTATAATTACACTAGATGAGTAGATCTTTGGGTGGAAAAGATAGGGAAACAAGGTATGAGTGAATACTATGCCCTATAGTATTTAAATATGTAACAACAATAACTTCCACCTGGCTGAAAACTACCTTTGTAGATTTGGGGTTGAATCCCCCTAGAGTCAAAACCCAAAAATACTACAGCCAAAATAAATACTTGTTGGGGTTGTAGTTTTTATTCTATATTAACCAAAAAATAAGAGATATAACTTGCAAATCGAATCTAGAAATTTACATAAGGGTTTGGGAGGTAATTACTTACAATAATGCCCCTTATGTAAAAATAAATGTAGATTTGAATGTATTCCTCGCTGTAGTAAAACAAATATGCACACTATTCTTAAATAAACCCTTGTGATATATGTTAAATAAAGCCCAAAAAACTCAAGGGTAAATTTATCTCGGGGTAGGGAAATTCCCAAATGGAAAAATACGTAAGATCTACTAGCTTATAAGACATGAAATTGAAAAACTAAGCTAGGGTATGATTTTTTTTTTTGTATTTTTATAATAAAATGAATGATTAAAACTTGGAAATAATTGGTTGAAGAAATTGAGAAAAAACATTACCTTTTTTACCTTTTATATGTCTCTTGGTTTGAGAGATCGTGACCCTGCAAGTTCAAGATTGGCCTTGGACAGATTTCTAGTTGATTGAGTTTGTAGTCGGAAGACTAATTGCCCCCAAATACTAGAAATTTTGAAAAATACAGGTTGCTCCTTGGATTTGCTAGGAACACTTCTAGATGGATGGTCTCCAAGCCAATAAATCAACTTGGGTCCAAGTGATAACCCACCACTTGGTTGAAGCTACTTCCAAAGAAGTTGGTCCAACAACTTGGCTTTGTTTCACTCGACACCCACAAGGAAAATGAAGAGACGAAGAGTATATTTCCTTTCCTCCATGTGATTATGTAGCCCCTTAATGGATTGATTGATTAACTCTCACATTTATTCTGAAAAACCCTTGTTAAAGCACAATTAAATATATCTTTGGCCAATAAGAACAAGCATTACAGTAGACAATCCACATTGACACAATAGATTTGAGTTTAAAATTATGGCATTATGATCTCATAAAGTTTTCAACAAAAACAAATGAGAGGAGGGGCTAACCTTATATAGTTTTTTATTAAAACGAATAGTTTTCCTCTCTCATTTTTTTTTTTCTCATCCACAATTGGTTGGAGGCTAAAGTACCCATTGAATAATAATTTTTTATTACATAGCTCCATGAGAAAATGGGATAAAATCTAGTTTAGAATTGTTGACCATTGAAGATGTCTCTAGGAGGTACCCTAGATTTTTGATTTGGCTACACCATTGTAAGCCCAAAGATGCAAATTAAAGTCATTGTTGATCCATATTTTTATTAGTTTAGTGCTTTTCATTTTAGTTACTCTTAGATTTTTTTTACGCTTTTTCTTGCTTATTTTCTTTACCTTTCTTTTCCCGTATCAGAAATTTCCAAGCACTTAGTCATTTTTTCGAATAATGTAGAGTGGGCCAACATAAATCTCAAAACCACAGGTCCGTAGGTCCGTCATACCATAGGTCCGCATTTCCGTTATTAACTTTTCACATCTTTTAGCTTCGATTACCTTTTAATTCACTTTCATCTTTTATATTTAGTCGTTTTTCGAAAATGCGGATGCGAAGATGCTTGACAAGTGTTATTTTTTTTTTGAATAGCCCAGGTCCACAATCCCACACTCACCAAAACACTTTACTCCTTTTTCCTTGTCCATTTTTCGATACTTAGAAAATTTTTCCACCAAAGTGGATGTAGACCCATGTGCTTCCCTTTTGTCTTTTGCTTGAGTTCTCAGGTCCGTAACTCTGCAAGTCCACATCTCTCTTAACACTTAGCCATATTCACAATCGCAATGTGGACCTTGTCACCCTTTCCCGAAGTTGTGTTCACAAACATTTGGGTCTGCAACTCCGCAACTCTGCATTTTTGTGTTACACATTTCACCCTTCCCATACATCATTTTCACCTTCATACTTAACATTTTCCATCCATCATAAAATCACATCATCACTTCCCATCATATTTATTATCCCTTCCACATCATCCACCGCTCATAAAAGCATAATGTTTTTATTAATGCATAATACATCAATTAAGGGTCACAATAAATCCAAATTACATGACAATTGATGACATTTAAAGCATGATCTATAATTGATTGAGTTACCAAGACAATACGTGGCCGAATTTAATAAAATAAAAATTCCAACCTATAAGTATCGATAGTAGCGCTACCTTTGTAAAAACAAGAAAAGGTGTCAAGAAAAAGGAAATGTTTTATGGAGATACATTGAACACACTGGGTCGTAAATATCAACAGTTTCAGTGGTCCGGGGAATATAAGTACTACAAGACTATTTCTCTAGCCGAGAAAAAAATGAACCTGATTTGGACTTCAAGAATAACATTGGCAGGATGTGTTTCAGAGGTAACTGACTTGAAAGAGATTGTTCAATAGTGCACAGATCAATTTGTCTCTAAACAAAGAATAATTCAAATGCAAGGTCATCAATCCATTTCTCTAACTCCTTCAACATTCTCTAAAATGCTATGACTCCCCACACCAACTATGCAATTCAAAAGTGAGGAAGTTGATGAATTTCTGAAGTAGCACAAGGGAGGAAACATATTTTTGAGCAATACTTGGAAGATCCAACCTGTAACTTTGGTACTTCTAGAATTGAGGTAAGTTCTCTAAAATACCCATACAAAGAATTTGCATGGTTATTTGCTCACATTCTCGGTTTGGAATCTACTATGTTTGTATCAAGAAATATTATACATGCTATGCATTATTCCCTACATGAAAAAGCCATCATCGATTGGGGTTCTCTCATCTCAAGTGAAATTTCCTTTCAACTAAATAACCTCAAAAAGACTTAGAAGTTCTATATGACTTCTTACCTTATTTTTTCCGTTGCTTATGGCCATGTTTTTGAAGATTTGCCACAAGAAAAATATGTTGATTTTAAGTTGGAACTAATCTATGCATGGTATTCAATTTTGTACAGACATAAAGCCCGATACAGTTTCTACTCAACTCATAACACTTTCATCTTAGAATTCAAAAAATTAATATTTGTACCGAGTACATCAAGGTTATCCTTTGAAGCAACTGCCTTTCTCTATGGAAAAGGGGTTTATGAATTGTTCAAAGAATTTACTATAATCAGTTTGTTTGGCAGTAAAGAGAAGCCTTTACTGTTACCATTATATACATTAGATAAACTCTTTATCGGTGAAGTATACAAGAAATACAAGACTTGGGCTCACTTCTTCCATGACAAGAGGAAAAACCAATTTATATCCCTACCATGGAAAATTGAGAATTTCATTTTTAAACACATAACTCACCTTAATGAATTGGCGAGACATCATGAACAAATTGGTTTGAAGGAAGAAAAAATTGTTGAAGGTTTTGATCTAGACAATAAATTCACTACACATATGCAGTTAGTAGGGTAATCTTCACACTTCATCAAAATTGAATAGTTTCAAGAGGGCGACAAAGATAACTTGGATCTCCAAGAATTAACGACATACCAAATTTCAAACAACATAGGAGAAGTAAATAGTACAAATGAAGGACACATACAACATGGCAGAGAAACAACAAATCAAAACCCCAATTCACCAACAACATATCAAAGAAGCACTCCATCAAGAATGAAGAGTAGAACCAGTGGAATGGACAATAGAAAAACATCAGTTGGAGGCTCAGATGATGATGGAGATAAAGACCCAACAAGGAAAGGTCTTGAGAAAACACATGTTACATACACTCCTATAAAAATAAAAAGAAATATATCATCAGTGGAAATAAACACACCAGAAGTCCAGAAAAGTCCTCATGCAATGGACATGGACGGGCTCATTGAAGAACCTGGTTGGTCTGCACAAAGGCTTTTAGAAAAAAGAGAAATTGTTGATGCGATGATGACCTAGGATCCTGAAATATTTGAAGAGGAATTTGTCACTCTACACCATGCGACATACAATCGTGAAACTAAAAAACTATCGTTGGAAAAAGTTAATACGAAGAATAAAAAGTCATTAGAACGATGAAAATCTTCAATTGACTTAGATGGGGTAGCACCATCCAAAATTGTAGACTTTCATGGAGCCAATGGAGATGCATTAAGATAATCAGTTGATAAAATGGAAAAAAAAGAAATCAGAGTTAAAGAAAGGGATAAAAGAGTTAGAGGTTTATTTGGTACCATAACCATTATTTCCAAAACCTTTGAGTTCTATTCAACTTGCAATTGAATTGGAGGATATCTCGAAAAATAGTACAAAATACAAAGGATCATCGAGTTTATTGCAGGTTATAAGAAAATATATTGGCAATGCCATACAAAAAAGGATTGATATAATTCAGGAGATTTGGGAGCTTGCCCAAAGTATTGCTAGCTTTTCCTCAAGAATATAGAATTTCAAAGAATATTTGCAAAAGGATTTGGAAAATGATGAAGGATTTTTCAAGGAAGTTGTAAACACATCTTGAGCCAAAGTCTCAAGCTTAAATGAAGCCTGAAGGAAGGAACAAAAACTTCCCTCGCCTTACCATATGAAGCAAATTAATGCACGCTGGCTAAGGAGAATCAATAGTTAATAGAAATGATTAATGAAATCGATGCCCTAAGGAATAAAAATAGTGATTTATTTCTTAAACTTGTTAGTCTTACTAAGGAATTAGATGGTCCCAATTTATTGATAGATACCATGATCCTAACCAAAGAATCTTTAACGGGACAACTTAATGCACTAAAATTTGCTTGGGCTAATGAATTTACCGAAACTATAGAAATATATGAAGATGAAGTCGAAAAATGGTTAGTTCGGTATATCAACATGAATGATGAGGTGGATGACACATTGCATCAATTAGAGATAGATCTTAAAGAATTTGAAAATCAATTATTTGAAATTAAAACTAAACATGAAATTACCGTGGCACTGTTAAGAGAGTAGATTAAGGAATGGTTGAAAAATGCATTAATCAAAATTGCCAAACCGGAAAATCAAGAAACAATTATAGTGGTTATGCCACCTCAACCACAACATGTACCTATAAAAGATCCATCTGCAAGCAAGTAAAGGTTACAATATCTCTCCATCACAGTGAGTCTAACATTAACTTTACCCTTTCAGTTTTCCTTATGTCCATTTATACTACAATCATTTGTCATCTTTCCTTTGTCTTCTCGATATTCTGTGGGATTTAGGCTGATTCTTGGTTGTCATTCTTTTATCTTCTAGGTCTTTTCACTTTACGGTCCACAGGATCCCTATCCCAGTCCTCTTTGAAGGACTATTGCATTTTATTTTTCTCTAAAAACACAGTTACCAACTTAACGAGAACTCTGGAGAGTTCTCATTTTTTAGAGGTCACATTTTTTACCCCCGTTTCAAAAAATGATGCTACCGGTACCACTATTTTTTGAAATGGGGGTAAACAATGCGACCTCTAAAAAACGAGAACTCTACCGGTAACACCCTTTTTTTGTAGTGGTTAAAATTCAGACTCGTTGCATTGAGAACTGATGTCATTGTGGACAAAGACTTTAAAATTGGTCCATGAATCGAAAAGCGATGCTACCAGTAGCACCAAGTTTTTTTTTTGAAGTTAAGATTATAACTTAATTGAAGATGTGGCCTTGAAAATGACTACCATCATCGATAAACAAGTCAAAATTGGCTCCCAAATCATTGCTTAAAAAATATTTTAATAATATTTTAAAATTTACATTTAAAAGATAAAGAAATTAAAAAAAAGAAATTTGAGAATAACCTTTTTAAAAAGTAAAACAAAAAACAATCATTTTTTTAAGAAAAATTATAACTGGATT
>JZKD02S0200295.1:1083984-1094023 GCA_000966675.3 Picea glauca | reverse complement strand
TTTATTTGCATAGGGATATGTTGTCAATGTCACAATTTCAATTAGGTCATAAATAACTATAATTTTAATGTTTATAAAAAAACATTTTGCATAAGGTAGCATCACTTTTTTTTATTTAGGTGTTGATTTTAAGGTTTTTCCGAGCTATTATATGAGTTTTGAAAGCCATGCTTTAAAAATGTTGTAATTTTGACTTCGTTAGAAAAAATGGTGCTACCGGTAGCACCACTTTTTGATTTGGGGGTTGATTTTTGTGTTTTTTATGCAAAAATATGGGTTTTAAGGGCTAAGGTTCTCGTTTTGAGGTCACAGTTCTTGTTAAGTCGATAAATTTGTTTAAAGACATTTACCTTTGTATTTAAAGACCCATTATTTTTGAAACTCCAAGAGATCTACTTGGGATATTACATTACTCACTAGTAAATTTGGGTCATTTTGCGACGACCATTCGACACTCTTGCGATGTTATGTCGAGGCGATTGCAACGTATATTGGGCTTCTCAAACACTGCATCATATCCTGTGGCAAGTGCGATGAACCTGAGATAATGTCGCAAGAGAAACGACCCAAATAAGGTTGTCGCAATAGAGACGATCTACGAAGGTCATCGCAAGAGAGACGACTTATGGTGCTCGTCGCAAGAACGACAACCGAATATGATCGTCGCAAGAACGACAACTGAGGACGTTCCCCGCACAAATGAAAAACGAGGAAGATCATCACAAGAGAGACGACTAACCTATCCTAGTTTCTACGATGAACAATTTGTTGCAAGAGAGATGAACTATTCATTTGATTGACTATCCTCTTCGATGCAAGAGAAAAAAACTATCCTAGTTTCAGCAACGAACTATGCGTCACACGAGTGACGAACATTCGATAGCTACGACAAACTATTCATATGATCGATGATCCTCTTCGTCGCAAGAGAAACGACCTATCCTAGTTTCTGTGACGAATAGTTCGTCACAAGAGTGACGAATGGTCAATAGTTGCGACGAACTATTCATACTATCGACGATCTGTGTCGTCGCAGGAGCGACAAAATATATCTATTTAAAAAATATATATATTAAAGATTAATGCAAGAATGAGGTGTGTGGATGTTGGTATGGTCATTCTTTGCAAATATTCCATATGAATATCTTTCTTCTCTTGGCGCAAGAACTAGATTATGGAAAATTTTTTATGAAGATATTCATAAAAACAAAAACAACAATAAGTCATCACCAATACTAACTTCCATTCATTTGTAGGGAGGTGTATACACAATGTTTTGTGCTAAGGGAATATGAAGAGTCATGGAAGTTTGCATCCCATTTGTTCATATCTTGATTAGTCATAATAGTTTAAACTTTACTATAAAATATTCAAATTCTTCTTTAATATATTCATATCATTTGAAGAAGCAAACCCAATTATAAAATCTTGAGGAAATAGACTACTACAATATGTTCGGATTTCAAAATAAGATGGAACCTTTGGGAAGGTGTTTGTTGAAACATACAAAATATAAGTGGAAGAATCCATTTTTAGTAAGTTTCGACACCTTAAATGTTAAAAGATAGCCACATTAAGTGGAAATCATAACTATGGAGTTAACCCTATGCAATACAATAAGAGAATATTTTGAAATCGTATGTTGTGGCTTCAATTTTTTTCATTCTATATTTATATTATTTTTCTTTGTCATGGTTACAATATTCTTCAGTCACAAAAGATATACAAAGTTACAAACACAAATGCATGTAAACATCAGTGAATGTGTAGGGAAATTAAAGTGGAAAAATAATTTCCAGAAAGCCTGACATATTGACAAAAAAACATTAAGCATTTGGATGCAATGTGCATTGCATTGAAAAGCAATAGAATTTATCCTTCAATTCTGTTATCACTGTGTAATTTCTTTAGGTCGAGAAAAGAAACCCAGAGGTAACCACAAACCAACTTTAGAAACTGGAATCTAACCCTTCCAGTCTCATAGAGGGCTCTCTCCCAAATCAGTCACTGAAATGACTGATTTTATTTTTGTTTCTTGAGGTAAGGTCCTTGGATTGTGAATAAATTTTTGGATGGGATTTGATGTTTAAGCCTGTGAAAAATCCATTGGGCATGGAGTCAAAAGGTTGAAGCTTATGAATAAGTGGGTAATCTATCGATTAATGGGAAAAGACTTCATAGGAAAGATAAACACTAACCATGTGATGGTTTAATTTAAATGTCATTGTAGAAGAAAGGACGAAAGAAAAACATAATTCAACACTTTAAGAAATCAGATTTTGAAATTTCTTAAACTGTTTTAGCATAAGAAAACACCATTGATATTCTAAAATATGTGACAAAGCATCAATGTGATGAATTCTGAAACAATATTTTAATTGAATATCATTTAGATATATAAAGAGAGCAATAAAATGAAAGAAGAACATACACTGAAGTGAACATGCCACACAGTCACTGACACATGAATCTCTGAAGAAAGACTGGATCCCAGAAGCCTTGGATCACCCAACTTTATTAATTCTTCAGGAAAATATTACAGTACAAAGACTCTTAGAATACCCAATTCATCAAAATTTCTCCCACCCTTACATTATGTGTTACAATATTTATAAAAACCAATGAAATTCGGTTTGAAAACGATTTACAAAAATAGAGAAAAGTAGTTCAGAAAATCAAGATCCTTGAGACATTTCAACAGTTTTATCCTTATCTTATCCCCTTTGACCTTGGTAGTGTGTTAATCTGATTGGCTGATGTCTGGACCCATACTCCATTGGCAACTGGATGGTCATTTACTAGGACCTCGAAAATTACATTTAGTTTTATCCAATATTAATATTTCCTTCCAGTGTAATTCAGAAGGAATATCATAATCCATCATTTCTTTTATTAAAATTTCCAAATCGATGCAAGAGGCATAAAACATGACAAGCATGTCAAATTTTATTATCTTAAATTTATTCAAAATTTCAAAATCTATGGCTAACTTTTCTACCACAATTGCCCCCTTTAAAACTTCATCTAAGTCTTCAAACCTAGAGTGATCCATCGTCTCTTATGTCAAGAGTGCATTGTAGGCTTCCTGTTCGTGTAACTTTCCCTTTCCATCCCAAAATGATGGAAGACCTTTGAACACTCTTTTCCAATTAGGTTTCTTTATTCTGGACTGGATTTGAGAGGTTATGCTTGGTTATGATTCTTCTAGCCCATATTATCAAAGAAGTTTTATCTTTGACCCCAATTTTCTGCAAACTTGATGACGACATTGTATTAAGGAGATTGATAACATTATGGGCCCATTCTACTGGTATTTTTGATAAAGTTTTATTAATAACTGTGCATCTCTATTTAGCCAAAAATGCAATGTTGTCCTCATCATTAACAAAATTTAGACATGTCCTAAGTTTTGTAACCTCAATTGATATGGAATCCCAGATGCTGTGCTTGGCTCCTTGTAACAAACTTTTTCCTTTAAGCCCAGAGTTTAGCTTATTCACCTTTTCATGAAGGACTGCATTTTCCTTTTTAAGTTGTGGTACTCTTTCATCCCTTTTATGTGCCTCTGGTTCCATTTTCTTGATATTCTCTTTCAATTCTTTTATTTCCCCATCCTTTAAGCTAACCCGAGACATTGCCTGATTTTCTTTCAGTAGCAGGGGGTACAACAAAAAACAAAGCTATGACTCTAGTTGCCATTTTTGTATTTTCTTTTCACCATTCTAATTTTTCCTTTTCCAGTTGCAAAAATTCAGCCTGGAAATCTAGTGATTGCTGCTTGAAAGCTTTATTTTATTGTTCCAATGCTACAAGTTATACAGTCTATGGATGCTCTATAGAAGGAATTTTCAACTTTTTCTTCAGGCTATGAATCACTTTGTCTTTCTCATCCAATAAGGATTTCATTGCTTTGGGGCCATCAAATTCAAGTTTCTTTATTTAAATATGCCATGCTTTACTTGCTTCTTTTTCCTACCTGAGCTAATATTCAAGCTTGGCATCTAGTGATGTTAATTTTGCATTTTTCAAATTTAAATTTAAATAATCTGAATATAGCAGGTCACTAGCCTGCTTATGGAATTGAATCTTATCCAGGGCACTGATATTATCATACTTTATTTCGATCTCAGAGACCTTATCTTCTTCTGCTATGGAAATGTTGAATGTTTTCCTTTCTTTGTCTCTGACTGTGAATAATGAAGACTTGTGTTGGGAATCTTTCTTTACCTCATGCATTAGATTCATGATCTCGCTTAGTGATTCCTTTCTTTTTTCTGCATACCTTTTAGATAAATCTTCCTTTGAATGGTAGGCTTCCTTTGAGGCCTGAGAAAAATAGTATTTCTGGCTATGGAAGACTCCTAAACTACCTTAAATTTCCAATTGAGCTATGGATTCAATTACACTTGTGCCACTCTCCACCATGTCTAAACCTGTTTTTTCTTTAGGCCCTTCATCCTCCAAGTCTACGTATTTCTCTGTCTAGATGGTTTTGATTTTCTTTATGGCATTGTGTTAAGAGTCTATGCCCATTTCCTCTGAAATAATCCTCTTACTCTGTGTACTAGATTTTGGAACCTTAATTACCACCTTTGGAATACTTTGTTGTGTTGGTGCCTTTTGTACAGGGGCTTCAACATCCACAAATTCTTCAAGATTTACAAAATTCTCCAGGCCTTCAATAGGCTCATGCTCATATGGAATATTCTTGTTCATTTGCCTCCTTCTAGATATGATATGATGATGATCATATTTTTTACCTGGCATTTGTGCAAAAACCAAAGCTTTGAGCTTTACCTCAACCTGTGCTAGACATGTTCTGGATTTTACAATGAATGGGACAATCACAAAAAAAAACTTTATATTGCTTGCTCTATGATATTTGATGAAATTTTCAGTTTCAGAGATGATTCTCTGTCTTATGAACTCTATAGCAAAAATTCAGGGGGTCAAAAAGATGGGAAACAAATAATGAAACTCATGAAAGCCATATACCCATATTACTGTAGAATTTATGAAAAGGGTCTAGTCTCCTACTCTGTCTTCTCGATTCTGTAGGTGAATTCTCATTTCTTCAATAACTCTTGGTAGTTTAACATTGAAAATCATCTGGTAGGCCTTTGAAATGACTTTATTGATAAAAAATACTGAATTCATCCTGTTTCTTTCAATATATATTGATTCTTCTTCAGGGATCTCTGCATTGTTGCTAGTGAGAAAAATATTCATCAAATATGTACAGTATCTGAAGTGTCTAAGAGAGTGGAATTTCACTAGTTGTTTGTGGATGGTATTGACTAGGAACTCATCAAAATTAATGAAAACAAATTGACTTGACTCTGACTGGAAAAATTTGAGTAGGAAACCTAACATGACCTCAACTATAAATCTATCACTATGAAGACCTAAAACCTAACTTAACAAAGAGAAGACACATTGGACCTCACTGACCATTATATCGATGCTTAAGGGAAAAGACAAACTTTGTGGGAACTAATCAAGCTTGATAATCATTCTTAAAAACAAGGTTTTAATCTTTGGTTGACACTCCCTATAGACTCTAATCATTTATTCGTCATCAAAAGGTTCAAAATTCTTAGAGAAAGACTTATGAATATTTAATGACTCCATGAATGACACAAAATCAATTTTACACAAGACTTTAGACCCCTTTTTATCAATTACAACTCTTTCTGACTCTGAGTATTGCTTTGCACACCATCCTATAAATTCAGGAAACTGAAAACACAATTCGATTGCATATGGAATGAGAGAAGATTGGACATACTCCAAAAATGGAAAACCTTTCCTTCTAATGCCAACTAAGTTACTTCTTAATTGAGAAATAGGGGCAACAATGAATTCAAGGTCACAAACATCATTATCTCTATCAATTAGGGATTCTTCATTATTTCCTGGGATTTGTTCAGATACTTCGAGCACGATGGGATCCATGGTAGCAAGAAAAAATACCTGGTAATGGCGATTATAATGGCGCTGAGAATTCAAAATTTGGCCGAAGGTGACAGTTTCAATAGCTCCAATAGTTCCCGCTTTGACAAAGATAAACAAAAATAAAAGTCACATCAACTTTATAATATTCAACTTTTTGGAGCGATGGGTCATCGGTTTCAATCTAAACAACTTTTTGCTTCGCAATCATCCCCGTGCTGACAAGTCTTTACTTTCAAAACCCGTGGTTTCCATTTCAGAACCATTTTATGGAATTAAACTCCATGCACTTTCTAGTCCTGCAATGCACACCAGCTGTTGATTTGTCCCGATTGCAATCGTGACCATTGATATTTTATTTCTTTCCATCTCCACTATTTTATAACTCCTTCTGGCCAATTTAAACTATTCATCCATATTTAACAACCCTCCAGATGTGTTCCAAATCATTTCGCGCCTCTGCTAAAATTTAAATCTGATTTTTCTGAAATTATTAGAAAAATGAATATATATATATATATATATATATATATATATATATATCACCCTCCTACCCATAAGAGAGAATAAATATTTCTCATGGTTTACATCTTCAATAATAATTGGCTCACAAAGAATGGAATGTGTCACAAGCGAGATTAGCCTGGGTGGGGAGAATAAAATTTATCCTCCAAAATCAACGAGCTAGACCTAATTGAATGTGTGTGTATGCATGTGTTTGGATTTAAGCCTAGGTGGGGAGGATACAATTTCTCCTCCCAAACCATTGAGCTAGACCCAATTGAATGTGTGTGCACACACACATGCTTTAATTTCCCTGCAAATACAAAGTCGATTTAACTCCTTTGGAGATCCTCAATCACTTATTATATAACAATAAATAAAAAAATGTTACTACAATTATGACCACCACATGACCACCATAGAATTGTTGAGATGTTGAAAATTCTAGGTGTGCTCATATTGTTTCTTTTGTCTGGTTGTTTCTTTTAGAACTTGAGTTTTATCTCTCTTGGCATTCAGGTGTGTCATGAGTATTACACCTCTTCCATACCACTTCTTTCCCCCATTTTATATTTCCCCCATGTTCTCTAGTATAATTACTCCCCTTTTGTCACCCTTTTTATATGTTACAATAATATATTTTAGAAAAATGATAGTAAGAGATATTTCATTTAGAGGATAGGTTGGTTTTCAATTTGAAGTTTTGATTCCTTGTTTATCTGTCCAAGTCTTTGAACTTTTGCTAGCTATTAATTGTTGTTCACAATAAATTTCTCAAATTTAATAAGCAATATGGATCTCATCTTGTGTTACCAATGATTTTTCAGTTAATTAATATTTCTCCCATTGGGATTCAAGTCCTTCCAAAGATATTTTTGTGTTCGTTCCAATGTTAATCAAAACAATTGGGGTCACATCCAAGTCCTCTATAACTTTAATGAAATAATTAGCCCCACTCATGACATATTAAGTGGAGAGGATAACACTCCATCCCACAACCACTAAAGCTAGACTCAATTAACAATGATGATACTAATCATAATTTAAACTTTATGATATTGAAAAAGTAAAATATATTATTAATATTCTCTTAAATTAAATATAACATATATTAAACTTTATTTAAATTTGTATATATGAATTTTACTCTTATTTATGAGTATTAACACTTATAAATTATATATCAATACACACTTCATTGCAACAAAATACCTTTATTGAAAACAAATACTATTTAGTTAAATTACATTCACAACGATGTATTTTTTTTAATTATTATAAAAGAAACAATTTAAATATTCAAGAGTTAATATTGGCTTAGTCTATGTTGATACAATCTTAAGATCTTGATAGGGAGCTACATTATTGTGTGCAAATAAAATTTGGCCACCTAAAATAATCTGTTGGTGGTATGTAACGGAAAACTTCCACTTGTGCCAAATGTCCTTGAATTTATGGCTATTAACTTGTTTTCTTATGTCCACAAAAGACACGTTTTTAACCAATTAAAACCAATTTTAATTCATACTCTAACAAAAAAAACAAATTAATTTCAATTTCAATCCATCCCTTGTATAAAAAAAAAACCAATATCACATACTATACTCCCTAAAACTCTAATATAAAAATTATAAACTCTCTTTTAACCCCTTACCTTAAACCATACATAAATTAAAAAACACACATAAATCCAAAAACCACAAACTTTTATAATTATAAATCCAAAGACATCTACCTACCTAAAATGAAAACTCATAATTGAAATTATTTTCATAATTGTCACTAAACTTCTACGATTTCTATATACCTAACAAAATCATACGTCGAGAAGCACACACCTTTTATATCAAGTGATATATTATTTTATTTTAATGTATATATATTTATCTTTTTGTGAACGTGAAAGAATGGGCTACCATAATTGTTTATGATTACTTATAAAATTCCTTTGTACATTGATCCAAAACTATCCTTCTCCAACAAATTGGCCTCAATAAATCCATTAGTTGCTCTAGAAAGCTCTTGATATGATATACTATCATGCTCTCATTTATGGGAAACGACTTGTGGGAAATCAAAGTTTTGTAGATGGAAATTCCCTCTTGAGAGGAATCACAAAAGTAGACAACATAATATAAAACCAATACCACAAAAAATTGGCAATAATACTTTTCTCAAAACATCAAAATGACTTCTTTGTGCTGGACATGCTGGTAAGGAAAATACTTGTGGACCACATAGACCTAAATTTCCACTTAAGGATATGATAATGTTTTGATTTGTATAAAATTCTCCTTTTGATATTTCTTCGTTGAGATTGTTGAAAGATAAATTCAAATAGTGAAGCTCTTTCAACTTGTTGAGAGTAATTGGTATTGTCCTTGATAAGGAGATATAAGAGAGATCCATGTCCATGAGATTTTGTAGATACCCAAGTGAATATGAAATGGAACCTTCTAAGGAATTGTTAGATAGATTCAATGATTCAAGTGTAGTGCAACTTCCAAGTGTTGGTGGAATGACATTGGTTAATATATTGGTAGAAATGTCTATAGCTAAAGCATTTTCAAGTTTCTCTTTCTCTAGAGGTAAGGGTGGAATAATTTCCTTTGGTGCTAAAGCAATACTCTACAATAAAATAATAAATATTACAATAAATATCACAAGAGAGTAATAAATATCATAGGAGTGTATAGAGGTCATTGGTGTAACACACCCAACCCCCTATCCACTTTTAGGCTGGTGGGACGTTTGATTTTCATCTTCTTGGAACTCAAGATGAGTATTTAGGTTCATTGGTGCCTATGCTTTGTAATTTCTACTCGGAAGTGGTATCTATATCTCATTTATTTCAAATACTCTATTGCATAATTATGGTTATGCTTATTTATGATATCCAGAGGATTACTTATATACAACCACAAAATACCAAGTTGAAGTATTAGATTAGCTGTGTGAATCATATGATATGATGAAATAAAGGGAATCATATATGCTACATACTTGGGGTGTGGTTCATTAGATAGAATGAATGGCCCCATAGTGGCCTGTTATCCCCGATATCTAGGGATAACTAGGAGATCATGTCTCGAGGCCCACATGGTCCTAGACATGGAGTACCGAGAGCAGGAGTGACTTGAGCATGGCCCTGGAGGGCCCATCTTTCTTCTTCTCAGCCAACTTTGTCCTGTCAGTGGTACCAACTTCCATCACTACCGGCCTGGGCTTGCATCAGAAAGGGCTCTTTCTCCATGAGGTAATTGGTCCGAGGTATCATGGTATGTGTCATATTTGATCATTATAACCTTCTTATGTATGCATTAGGTCCTTTTCATTTCGAATGAATGCTTGGATCTTACACTAATCCACTTGACCACTGTTGGGGTAATTGATGGGGTAGCTTAGCAAGTTGGTATTCATGGGTTTTGGTTAGCCACCAAGGGGGGGTTTGCAGAGCCATCGTCTGCCCCCACCATATTATCACTTTTACATCTTAAAACCCCGCTCATCCATCCCATTCCCCTAGTCTGGCCATTAGAATGACCTTCCAGGGTACATCTTGTCTTGTGGGAAGAAGGGGCTA
>JZKD02S0200295.1:1030485-1082092 GCA_000966675.3 Picea glauca | reverse complement strand
TCCTTGTCTTTCAAAACAACTAAATACTAGGGCTGACGTCACATGCATAGCAACAACAATATTGGTGACGCAACAACATTACCTATATGAGCTAATTTGAGATATTTATTGCATTATGACATAATAAAGATCTGATTTGCACATTGAATGCTCTTATCTCTCATGCATTTATTGAAGAAGTGATATTGGTCATTTGTCTTTGCTTAGCAATCATTGACTTCGTCAATAATAGCATTTGATCATTGCTCACATGTATATTTGAAGATAGTCATTAATGTTTTTAAAGTACTAACCCACTGCAGCACATATTCTAGTTTATTTGTCTTGTCTCGCAAACAGGTGCCATCCAGTGGAACATATTCTTCTTGACTATATCATCTTTGGCAGTAATCTGTGAAAGGGAATCTCTCATTTTGATCCATTATACCTTTAGACCTTCATTAACCCAGACTGCTTAGGGACGTCTCCCTTGGACTAGCCATCCTAAATAGAAAGAGCTCCCCATCGAGGTGACAGTGGGTGGGGAAGCTCCTGTTACGCCAGTTTTAAGCCTTGACTCAAGATGCCTAAACCCTTCCTACAAACCGTGCGATAACATGGCCCACAAATGATGGTAATGTAAAAATAAATAAATAAAAGGAACCTTAAGAAGTCATAAAAATAAGAAAAAAGACAAGACATACCTGATCTTTGATATTCTTATGTGTAACATTGCATTGATACAACATCTAGAGCATCTGCAAATGCGCAGACTGCATACTATAGTAAATAAAAACAAAATTATATTTAGTTTTTAGTAAAAACCAAAAAATACTCTTAAGACATGTCAATAAATCCTAATATAAATTAAAACCAACAAGATTGCAAATAGTAAACACCTTTGATATTCTTTTTTGTAAAATTCATATGAGAGGAGATTAAATAGTGACACACACACATCTAATATGCGACGGTCTGAATAAGCTCCTCTTAGTTTTGAGAATAATTTATTGGAGCCGTACGATCTTGGAGAAAACCTCCCTCAATCTGAAGGAGCAACAACGAAGTCAACATTGACTATGTTGTTGCTCTGTTGGATCGAGAGAGGTTTAATCCAAGAATAAATGGCTCCAATAAATTTTTCTCTATTGAATAGGGCCAACCACGTGAAGGTGGCAGCTCCTATGGCCTCCCCCCCCTCACATCACTCTCAATTCCCCAATACCCAATCTATATTCTACTAAAAAATATGCATTAAAAATATTCAAAATTGATAAAAAGTGATTGTAAAGCTATACATGAGGTTTATCATTCAAGGGCATATGTCATAATTTTTTTTTTTTTATAAATGTGAATTATCATTCAAAATATGTAACAAACATGCTAGCTATATAATGTACATCTATCCGTCTTATAAAATTATTATACATCATCAATTCCTTTTAGTCTTCTTTTGTGTTTTCCAATTCTTAAGTAATTCATCCATGCCCATGTCTTCGTTTACTGGGTGCTCTTAAGAAACTGGTATTTCTTTAGTCCTTTCACGCTGAGCATGCCTGGTCTCGTACCCACGGCATGGAGGTTGTTGTGAGGGGCCATCACCTACCGAAACAAAAAACATTAAATTTATATGGCCAATTTTAAATATCATTGAAGTAGTTCATTAATATTAAAAAAAACCTATGCAATGTAATTATTTACCTGCTGGTCCACTAGTTGGCACCGTTGGAATGGCTACCTTGTTATACTGATCATCTTTAGGTCGAGGAGGTTCAACTACAACATTCTCTTCCATTGAAACGAAAAAATTTATAAGGACAAAACCGTAAATGTATAAGTAATACAAATTAGAAGCACATCATTTATAAGTATGAAATTATTAAGTATATGATTAATATGCAACTATTTTACCATCGTGGGCCTCAGTCACAGGAACATCTTGGGGCTGCACCCCACTGGGATGGGGTTGTTGGGGAGAACCATGATCTTCTTGCTGCGTTTCACTATCAGTGCTTTGTTGTCCAGTGCTAATGGTTTCATTGATAGTGCTACTCCCCTAATTAAAAAAAAGTAAGACATTAACATTATGGACGATATCAAACATTTTACATATTTTATAAGTAATGAAAGGTTAATGTAGATTGATTTTTATTTACCTTATCCCGCAAACTGGATCTTGGGGTCTGGCCCATGTTTTTCCTACGATCAACCATGACTTTATAGTTGTACTTGTAACCAAGTTGGAGGTCTTCCTCCGTGGTTTGAGTTCCAAAGTCGTCGCCCTGCATTGCATATGAGCATGTTTTTTTAATGTTTTTGGCTGCAATAAACTGAAAGTTGTAAGGCGATACAAATAATATTCTTAAGATGTTTGGGTACTTACGATTCGTGACTGCAACCTCAAGTAGCCTCCCTGGCCTAGCTTGTGTTGGCCATGTTTGAAAATCCTTGCTTTGGTTGCCTTTGAAGTGTCAGGCAACCTATCATCAAAATTTTCAAGTATGTTATATACCCCACTTTTATTTAGATCTAAAGAAAATTAAAGGTATTGAAATCAAAATATTGTAATTTACCTTGGGGTACCAGTTATTTTTTCTCCTGATTTTTTCAATATATTTTCTTTTGCATCATCAATGATCGCCTTCCACTCCCTCTCTGGAATCAAGGGAGGACACTCATACCTAGGGTTTCCTGCCAAACTTCGTCTATAAACACCCCATGTATATTTTAAATATTCTCCTGCTGCAGAGGTGACCGTTTTTTTATCGAACATGTCTACTCCAAAGAGGCCTTCAAGATAATCCATAAGTTCGTTTTTGAGGTTGGAATTCTGAAAATTCCACCTCATGCGTAAGGTTTCCCCAAAAATCAACAAGGCCTTGCTCTCTAGGTGCTTATAAAAATGGTCGATTCCCACACACAAAAGATATGATCATTAATTAAAAAATAATAATCTAGATGATTTGTGTATGAGATGGACAACATGAAACAATTAAAATATGAAAAACTACATGGGATTCTTATTTGTTTTAATGGAAGTCTGTTATTGTCCTCGTGCTGGTCACACGTCTAGCTCCAGGAAATGCAACCATGTCAACCACATCATCAACCTCATCTATGTCACCACCTCTAGAGCCTGACCGCTGTGTGGATGCCTAGTGTTGCATGTCATGGCTCCTATCTAAATCAGGTGTGGAAGATGGAGAAGTAAACAATAATCTAGCATCTGTATGAAAACTCACTTCAAGACTTTGTGGCATCTCTGCAACGCCACTACTACCAACACCGGGATGAACAGGCTCCAAAAATCTCTTTATAAAAAAGAAAATATTTTTTTTTCGTGAGATAATGTAAAATTAAAAAAACAGGGTTTCATAATTGAACATGTGAGTACATTAAAAAAAAACACTTTAAATCATTGTTATTACCTTATATGTGTTAAGATGTGACATAAGGAGATTGATCCTTTCTAGGATGTCGGGAGTTTGATATGGACGATCTAACAAGATATCAAGTTCCTTGTTCTTTTTAATGATCTTTATTTTTATTAATACTATCAGATCATGGGATGAATACAACCCCTCCTCATTGGAAGAATCATGATCAACATGGCCTATCGACCACATATAATTTCAACATGAAAATCAATGTTATTTCAGTTATATAAACAAATGAAATAACTGATCTCCACACAAATAAAATTATATAAATAAATAATAAAATTCACATAAAATGAAAGTCGAATTTGATAATCCATTACATGTTCTGCGACTGACCCTTTTCCATGATCATCCTGCCACATTATAATATAATATAATTAGAGCCCCCAAATATTTAAAAAATTGTTAATGATAACAAAAAAACTGATTGCCACCCAAATAAAATCAGCCTCAACGATCAACCTCCCACATTATTATAAAATTGAGACCGTGAAATAGTTAAAACATTGTTAAAGATAAAAAAATATAATGCAATAAGTAGAGGTTTCTTAAAGAGGTGTTGCATAAGTACCCACACACTATTAGTCGATGTTTCTATTTGATTCAAATGGTAATCCACTAATATATCTTCCTCGAGAGATATCTTTTTTACTGTGCACAAGACTACCCAATTCTCTTCACGTCCCTCATATATGAAATTCGGTTGCTTGTTTGTTGTCCCGGGTCATGTGTTATTTATAAACCTTGTGATATTGCCAGAATATTTAGGCCTTCCATCAATATATATATTCACTCCCTTATTTTTATCATTGCTTATTAGTTGTATATAATTTAAGGCGAGTGCATATCTCCACATACTTCGCATGTACCAGACTAGCCGCATCCAATCGTTATAATTGTAACACGGTCTGACATAGTCCATCAATTTAGTTACTGTATTGTATTTTACAGTTATTCCATCCATGGAAAATATTCCCAGGCCATGTAGGGAGGATGGTGCAATGCGATATGTCCTATCGTTGACAATGAAGTTAGTGTTTAATGAAGGCATTTCCTTAGGTACCCATTGTTTCACCAGATGCTTAAACCTGAGTGGCACCTCTATGTCTCCTATGCTCTCATCATCATAAGAGCATGATCCTCCTTCGACAAGAAACAATTCCATGCGTCTATGGAATTTTCTTCTGAATTTTTGACCTCTGGTCTTTGTTTGCATATCATATCTACTAAATGCAGTCACATTTCCCTCTACTTGTCCTAAGATTCCCTCACTCGAGGAAGAAGTATTTGTCAGGAACTTGTTTCGTTGTACCTTTAGTCGCATGTGCACATGTTGTTAGTGAGTAGTCCATTCTCATCCTAGTTCTAATTTTTGAACCTTTTTTTTTTCTATATTCAAAGTTCTATTTTTTTTTTTTCTATATTCAATTTTGGATGCACAATTAGAGGGTGTAATTACCTAAATTAGTAGGGGAAATCATGCATGTGGATTCCCAACTTAGTGAAGGTTATGAACCTCTAGGTGGGTTTCACCTGGAGAGTGGTGAGAGGAAGAACACAATTCCACTTGGAGCTTGAAGACACATAGGGGGGATTTTGTGGATGCCCTCAATGAGGAATATTACCATGTGGGGAGCTACGAGGATCAATACATTGAATGGTTGCAACTCCACCGGGGTCAGGATCAAACTATGGGACTATACCAACACCTTCCATACCTTTACTACAAACTTAGGAAACTAACCAACATAGAGTTCTAAAATATTGAAGACAGTTTTAAATGGGGAAAAATTAAATAGATACAATGTTTGAAGACCCCAATATTTCTTTTAAAGAGAGAAAGAAAAAATCTATAGGTTAGTTAGGATAAGGGTGGTTACTAGTCAAAAGGTTGTTGGTCAAATATCGAAACCCTTAACCATATTGGAAAAATGTTATAGTTCAAAGTTTACTATTTTGACATAAGAAAATAAGAATGGAAGTTGATTAGTCAGATGAAGAGAAAGAAAAAGAAACAATTTAGGGAATGGAGTTTCACAAATAAAGAATACCCTCTATCATACAGCTGAGATTATAGGTAAGAAGAGATTAGAGGAAAATAACCACTATACACATTCTTAGCATAAGCATAAATTATCATCCCTTCATTCTTGGTCCTTGGCTTGATTGAGATATCAAATTCCTTCTTATCCACTTTAGTAGTAAGAGTGAAAATCCATACCTCATATTAGCTATCAATTAGGATTTCCACACCTCATATTTTATACAAAAGTGTCCAAACTTGCATATGTTTGTGCATTAAGGAAAATATTACATGCATGGTGCTATTCACACTTTGATGAATTTCCATATTGTGGCCAATGGAACGGTGCTGAATACATGGCACCATTGGGAAAAAGAAAAAATGAACGCAAATAGATGGAATATGTACGTAAATGAGTAACCAACCAATGAATTCAAATGTGCTCTCAAATCATGATGAATTAACACAATGAATTGAATCTTTAAGATAATTTTGTTTTGCAGAAATATACATATCTACTCATGGGCATAACGTGGGTCTGTAGAGAACTTGTTGTCTTTGATTAATCTGTATTTGGGATGAATTAATACAGGAGGAAAATAGGAGCAAACACCTCTTAAATTTTCTGGACTAAATCTCAATATGCAAGTTAGCACTACTTGCATATTGTTGAGAGAATGATGCTGGAGGGATTGTAGGATTGGAACCATAATTTCCTGTTGTAGCTTGTTCTTCATTATTTCCTACAATATATATAATAGATCTTAATTTGAATTTTTACTTACAAAGCATAATCCCATGTCATGTATACACATGATCTAGCAAAGAAGTGGGCCTACAAGCATGAATCCTTGTGAAAGGTGATATGGGGAGGAATCTTAGTGTAAAATGCTTAGATGAAGAGGTCAATATGGAATCAACAAGGTACAAATCAAAACAATTAGTTAGATAAAGAAGGAAATGTTCAAATAGAATGATTAAAAGGAATTAGCGTGGACCCAAAACCTTGCACACACCCTAAAAAATGAAATTAATCAATCTCTAGAGGGAGTGCCCAACTTGATGAAGTCAAAAGGGGTGCCAAGCTGCATATTTGACTCTTTCCAGCCATGGAATAAGGATAAAGTAAAAATTAGATGAGGAGCACCCCATGTAAAAGGGGTTATAATAATTTCTTAGCACACATGCTTGAGGAATTCCCTAGCTAAGGAGAGGACACATGAAAACTAAACCATAAGAACATGGTTTAAATTTCATCTTGGAAGGAACACTCCACCTTATAAGGCAATGTAAAATGATTCTATGGCATGATCAAGGATTATGTATGAAAACAAAAAGGATTGCTCCACTATCTCTAGGTTTGAATTCTTATTTTAAGGAAGGAACATGTTAGAAGAGAATGGTTTGAGGAAGCACTTCAAAGGAGAGCGACATGTGGCAACAAAGACTTTGTCAAACCCTACTTTGAGCATCTTTCCACTTTTATTAAGGAGTACCCAACTTTGAGGGGGTTTTGTTGGAATTAATTGTGGATCTTGAAGATGTTTAATAATGTTTTATTTTATTCTGATACATTGCATGTTGATATTATGGTAGATTCGGGAGATATGAACCTCTATTGTGACCTTTGATAAGAGTAGAATGTCCCAGAAGGAAGCAAAGAAATGAAGGAAACCCTAGATAAGATGTAGGTTGACAATAGATAATTAATATGAATTAATTAGTATCCAGAAGGAGAAGTCAACCCCAGTAAGTCTGCCAGAATCACTATAAATACATGGCACTAGTCTCTCATTTGACACACTTCTCAGAATTGCAGAGAGCAGTTTCTGCACACTACAGTCCATCAGTTTTGTACGCAAGTCCTGGGGAAGGTGCTATGCCAGTTTTTGGGTGGGACTATCTGATCAGCTTGGTTACTTCTTGCTTGGTGCATTAGCCTCTCTTGGCTATTGGATTTCTACCAGGATTCTTTTCTCTGTCAAGGTCAAGGTGCTCAGAGGGTGGCTTCAGCCTATGGTTGGGTGACAAGTGTATTGTCAATGGTAAAACAAGCACAATATTTCATATTCTAACAGGTTATGGACCCACACCTCCTTCATTCAGTCTAACCGCTGGAAGGAAACATAGCCATTAGGATATTGAGCTCGTTGAGGAACTGCCACTAGGGTTACTAGCAGGAGTAGCTTCCAAGACACTATCGCTAGGGTTACTAGCAGAAGCAGTTGCATAAACCCTAATTTCAGATCCGACACTTTGTGATGGAGCATCTCGCTCAAACGAAAGATATTCAGATGCACCCTAACTTAGCGCACCTTTTGGCTCTCTCAGATAGAAAAAATGATGAAGTTGAAGTTTTGGATCAAGGCATGACCAGACACCAGTCAACTGAAGACATGAGTGAAACAATCAGTCTTCTACACTACTCAACACTCACTGGAACGATTGAAGATGACACATGGATAATCAATAACAGAGCTTCTAGGAACATGATGGGAGATCAATCCAGACTCTCAAATCTAAATGAGAAGAAGACCTCGTACAAGGTAGAGCTTGGAGACAAAACCACTTACCCCGTGGAAGGATTTGGACAAACCTCCATCAAAATGAAAACAGGTAACTATGTTCACTTAAGCAATGTTTTATATATGCTTGGTTTATAAAAGAATCTTGTATCGATATCTTGCCTAGAAGAAAAGGGAAACATAATATATTTTGTGGATGGAAAGGTGTTATCATAGCATAAAGACTCCATCATAGAGAATGCTAGGGTTATTGGAAGTCGTGAAGGAAATCTGTATAGACTACTAGAACAAAATGAAGAATCTCTTGTACACAATGAAGTCAACCCCAATGAGATTTGGCACAGAAGGTACGCTCACATTAACTATCAAGCATTATCCTTTCTCAAAAGGATGGTTGAAGGAATACCAGAGTTGCAGTCTACACATGAAGGAATCTGCAAAGAATGTGCTCTTGGGAAGAATATCAAGAAGCCATTCCTAATCAACAACAACAGATCTAAGGAGATTCTAGATCTAATACACTCAAATGTTTGCGGTCCGATGCCAGTAAAATCTCTAGGAGGATATTCTTACTAGGTAATCTTCATAGATGACTATTCAAGAAATACTTGGCTATATCTACTAAAGACAAAAGATGAAGTATTCAACAAGTTCCAAGAGTTCAAAGGAGAGATAGAAAACCTCACGAATAAGAAGTTCAAGACACTAAGAATAGATAATGGAGGAGAATACACATCAAAGGAATTCATTGCATTCTGCAAGTTGACAGGGATTAGGAGGGACCTAACTATTCCTCATAATCCTCAACAAAATGGTGTAGCAGAAAGAAAGAATAGATCTATTGAAGAGACTGTAAAAGCCTTACTAAATGATCAAGGTCTATCCATGTTCTTATGGGGAGAAGCATCAATGACATCAATATATGTGCAGAATAGAATCCCTCATCATATATTGAAGGACATGACACCAGAAGAAGCCTTCTTAGGTAAGAAACCTAACGTGGAAAACCTAAGAATATTTGGATGCCCTGTTTACTCTCACATTCCCAAGGATAAAAGGAATAAACTAGAACCCTCAGGAAAGAAGGGGATATTCATGGGATACAGTGATTCATCCAAAGCTTATAGAATATATATTCCAGAACAACACAAGATCGAAGTAAGCAGAGACGTAACATTCAATGAAAGGATGGCCTTCAAGAAATCCATAGAAGAAACTATTGAAGAAGAAGAGATTGAAGAACCTAATGAAGAAAGCACAAAAAACGAAAATGATGAAAAGGAACAACCTGATCATCCTATGGAACCATGTGAAAACATTGATTCAAATATCATACCTAAAACCAAGAAATGACCAGCTTGTCTTGAAGCCACATTACAAGATGCAGAAAGACTCAAGGTTCCAGAAGGAACATTTAGAAAGAGTAAAAGACCTAAAATATTCTCAAGCTATGCCGCATACATGACGAAGCTTCTAGATGGAGAACCTACCACATTTGAAGAAGCCGTGCAAAATGGACAATGGAAAGAAGATATGGTGGAAGAAAATCAATCCATTATGAAGAATGAAGTATGGGAAATCGTACCAAGACCTAAAGAGAAATCAGTGGTAACTTCAAAATGGGTATATAAAATCAAACATGCAGCAAACGAATGTGTGGATAAATACAAGGAAAGATTTGTAGCCAGAGGGTTCTCCCAGAAGGAGGGAGAAGATTATGATGAAACCTTTGCTCCGGTGGCTAGATATACTTCCATCAAGCTATTATATCTCTTGTCGCTTCCATGGGATGGAACTTACATCAAATGGATGTAAAGATAGCTTTCCTAAATGGAGAAATTCAAGAAGAAATATATATTGAACAACCCCAAGGATTTGAGGTACATTCCAGAGACACTCATGTTTGCAGATTGAAGAAAGCCCTTTATGGACTCAAGCAAGCACCAAGAGCTTGGTATGCCAGAATGGACAACTATTTAACAAGACTTGGTTTCTCCAAGAGTCATGCAGATCAAAACCTCTATTACAAAGTCGTGGACAATGCACCTATAATTCTACTACTATATGTTGATGATCTATTTAGAACAGGTGAAGAGTCTCTCATCATCCATTGCAAGAAGGAACTAGCTACTGAATTTGATATGAAAGATCTAGGTCTCATGCATTATTACTTGGGACTAGAAGTATGACAAAAGCATGGTGAATTATTCCTTGGACAAGGAAAATATGCAATAAAGATCCTTCAGAAGTTTGGAATGATGGATTGTAAGTCCATGGACACTTCGATGAATACAAATATAAGAAAAGTAAAGGATCCAGATTCTGATCCAGTAGATCCATCTCTATATCGAAAATTAATTGGGTCATTAATGTATTTGGTAAATACTCGACCAGACATTTGCTTTGCCGTGAATACACTAAGCCAGTTCTAGGTGGAACCGAGACATGATAATCAGATAGCTGCAAAGCATGTATTAAGATATATTCGTGGAACAATAAACTATGGTTTGAGATATACCGCATCCAGCGATATACAACTTCTTGGATTCACGGACTTATATTGGGCAGGAAGTGCAGAAGACATAAAGAGCACTTCAAGCATGTGTTTCAGCTTGGGCTCCGCTATGATATCGTGGGGCAATAGGAAACAAAAGTCTGTCACACTCAGCACAATAGAAGCAGAGTATATCGCAACATGTGAAGCATGCACATAAGCAATATAGCTAAGGAAGTTAATCTCTGATTTATTTGATCAGATTCTAGAATCGACCATAATATATTGTGATAATCAGATTTGTATAAGATTATCAAAACATCCCATGTTTCATGAGACGTCAAAACACATAGAGATCAAATACTATTTCATTTGAGATAAATTCCAGGAAGGAGAGGTAAAGCTCGAGTATATCCCCACAGATGAGCATACAACAAACATCCTGACAAAGCCTCTATCCAGAATAAATTTTGCATATTTTCGAGAGAATATGGGGATCGCGGAAATAACTCCCTTAGCTAAACGAGAAGAAATGACTCTCCAGGTTGGGAGGGAGCACTGAAAATATTATTAAAGACATCTATTTTCGGGATTGAAAAATAGCCCAGCTTGGGAATATTCTTTCCTGTTCGGAAAGTGGATTGAGATTTCTGACGAACGATGATTTCTCATTGTGGTTAACATGGGGAGTGGTCTAGGGTAGTCTCTCTTCCTGAGGGTTACTCAAGAATACTGGCCCGCCTTGCCGGACAACGATTTCTCATTGTGGTTAACATGAGGAATGGTCCGTTTTGGAGGTTGATACATGACAATATTTTCCTCTTGTGGTGAACAGAGGAAATGGTCCAGATAGTCATTCCTTAGGGTTTATACATTCTCTCTAGGGTGCACTTTGATTAGTGTAGGAGAAATGGCCCAGGGTGGGGAATGGTCTAGGCTCAACAATCAGGGATAGACATTCCTTAGGGTTTATACATTCTCTCCAGGGTGCACTTTGATTAGTGTAAGAAGAATGGCCCAGGGTGAGGAATGGTCCAGGTTCAAAAGACAGGAAAGTTATTCTTCCTTTCTTGAGAAGAATAGTCCAGATATCTCATTGCCCTACTCTAAGGGAATATATTCTTTCATATCTCACAGATGTGAGTGAAAGATTGGCCCAGATGATTCAGTTTATTTTTAACAATATTTTTCTGTGCAGGTTGTCATTAGTTATGGAGACTGGCTGTCTCCAGACAATAGAGATATACTACTGTGGTGGATATGTTCCACTGTTTGTGACTATGTGTCACAATTTGATTAGTTGTGTACTACCGTGGATAGACACAGTTGTGTTCTATCAATTGATATTGTACCAGTTGTCATAGGATATTATCCAGTTGGATAATAATGAGAATGCTCGTGATACTATCAGTGAAATGGTCTCTTTGTGCTCAAGACCATACCTCCCTATCTAGGAGGGACTGTTGATATTATGGTAGCTTCAGGAGGTATGAACCTCTATTGTGACCTTTGACAAGATTAGAATGTTTCGGAAGGAAGCAAAGAAATGAAGGAAACGCTAGACAAGATGTCGACTGACAATAGATAATTAATATGAATTAATTAGTACCCATAAGGAGAAGTCATCCCCATTAAGTCTGCCAGAATCACTATAAATACAGGGCACTAGTCTCTTATTTGACACACTTCTCAAAATTGCAAAGAGCAGTTTCTGCGCACTGCAGTCCAACAGTTTTGTGCGCAAGTCCTAGGGAAGGTGCTGCGCTAGTTTTTGGGTGGGACAATCTGATTAGCTTGGTTACTTCTTGCTTGGTGCATTAGCCTCTCTTGGCTATAGGATTGTTACCAAGATTCTTTTCTCTGTCAAGGTCAAGGTGCACGAAGGGTGGCTTCAGCCTATGGTTGGGTGACAAGGGTATTGTCAATGGTAAAATGAGCACAATATTTCATATTCTAACATTGCACATATACTCCTCTTTATTTCTATTTTACATATAATTTTTTATGTCTATGATTGTTTTCCTTAATCATTCCAATGACTAGGAAAGTGCCCTTGGTATTTGTCTTAATCCATTGTTAAGGGACATCCTTGAAGAGGTTATTCCTTCTTATTATGTGATCACGATCCAAAAATGAGGGAAATAGGAATGTTCCTCTTCATTTGAGCCAACCCCTCTCCTCTTGAATCGTTCGAATCCCTTGTAGGCTTCAATAGCCTCACAATTGTGAAATTAAAAAAGGTGCAACTCTATGTTTATCTCAATAAACATCGAGGGAATGACTATGTTAAATATCTTAGGGTAATCCCCATCAACAAACTTTCTATGCACAGAGGATATTGAATCCAAAGAAACTGGTATGACCTCCTCATCCATATGTTTCCTTGGCCTACCTGATGATATGATTTCTCTCTACTACTATTTTCTTCTTTCTCCGATAACAAAATTATGTTGGTGTGATCCATATTTTTAAAAGTTGGATCTCAATGAAAAAAAATCATGTTGGGAAGGAAGGCATGATGACCTTCTTCAGATTGATCAAAATGGAATGCTTAAGGGGGTTGACATTCTTGGTGAAGTAGATCTTTACTAAATGAAATAGCATGATGGAATAATTCTCACTATTCTTGGACATTATGCATGCTAAAAACCACCCTCCCAAACACATGTGATAAAACATCATCAACTCGATTCATTGGATTTATTTACAATGTGAAGGTTTTCCAAATCAATTTGAACAATAATGAAAAGTGAATGATAGTAACAACCACTCACCATTCTCACGCGCTCTCATAGTGTTCCGTCTATATCGGTCTCCTCCGCCCTCTATGACTTCTGTCTCCTTCGACACCATGCCCTAGATCTCCTTCTCCAACGTTCCCTCACATAGATCTCAGGGTTTTGGAAGCTACTCGTGGTGTGATCTCCTTGGCTCTCCTCACGGTGTGCTCTCCTCATATCTCCTTGGCTCTCCTCTTCTTCTCTCCACAACTCTACTCATCTGATCTCCTTGTGTGGTCTCCTCGCATTTTTCTCTCCTCACACGTGCGCATGTTTGAAATGTAATTTTTTTGTTTTTGGTTTGGATTATTATATATAATTAATATGTATTATAATTATATAAAATTTATACTATAATTATATATAATTTATATATTATATAATTGATGTATATTATAATAATTAATATATTATATATTTAATTCCTAGGCATGGTTTGTGATTCCCAAAAACAAATGTTATGGCCTAATTTTCCCAAACTATGCCCTTATCTCTAGAGGTGAAATATTCCCTATGCATGACATGTAATGGCTTGTGGGGCCACACATGAACCATGAGTTCCAAAGACAAATTTCATGGCATAATATCTTAGAATTTGGCATTGGACCATGGCATAGACATTGAGAACCATCATTGGTGTGACAATCCTTGAAATGGTGATCATATCTCACTTGTAAGCTAAAGATTCCTAATGCAAGGCATGCGTGGTGGTTCGGGTTACTTATGCATCTAATTACTACACACCTATTCCACACAACCGAAAACATAAATGATAACACACCTATAAATATAAGCATCAATGCACCTAACCTATTTACTTACCCACACATCTAATCGATGCATCTTGTTGGTGACCATTCTCCTCTCAGGTAAACAATTAATCATGTGTTAATTAGAACGAGTAGGTCCAAGGGGGATAGGGGTTAATGTGTTAATAATCACCTAACCTAGACCTTGAATATACACCCCCTATCCTTCTAAATCATCGATCCATAACCCATAACCCTTCTAAAGATGTAATGTGATTTATTCCCATTGCTTTGCATGTCAAAGTGAAGAAATTCAACCAAGCACGAGTAAACGATGAGAGTAACTATGACTCTCTTAAGGTATCCAAATGCCTCATCATCTAATTAGTGACGTGCATTTATGGATCATTAACAAGATTCCCCACTATCCCTAGCTACTATATTCTATAGAAACCACATCCAAGGGAATGGGCTTGACATAATTAGCGGGGAAAGAAGACCCTATTGAGCTTGACTCTAGTCCTAACCATTCATAGTTTGGGAAAATTAGGGCATAGTTTGGGAAAATTATACCATAACATTTGTCTTTGGGAGTCAAATTGATGATGGAAACAAGTGGGTGTGTGAGTCAAATTTGAGTCAAGAAACTCTCCCATATTGTTAAGGCATGCGAATAGTCTATCTACGACCACGATGGTATAAAAATAAATGAGCTTCTCTTGGTTTCAAGAATAATTTATCCTCTACTGAACAAGGCCAATCATGTGAAGGTGGAAGTTCATATGGCCCCTCCTCTCCCCCTCACATCACTATCAATTCCCCAATACCCAATCTATAAAATATAAAATAATCGAAAGCAACTTAGTAAGGTTCATGCATAGAAACTACAAAAACAAAAAGTATTGAAGGTAAATGAAATTATGTGTTTGTAAATGATATTTTTAGTTTACCACGTACTTTAGTATATTGGCGAATATTTTCAGGTTTCACATAATAATTAAAAATGTAACATTGGATAGAAAAACGTCGCATAAAATTTAAAACATGTAATTAACCCATGACACAAGTAAATTATTTTAAGAGAATAATTCATACAAATTAAAATATATAGTCACGTACCTGATCCAACTCAACATCTTTATAATCATCCTTATTATGTATCTTCTTCTTCATCGAACTCGACATTTGTATCATCATCTGGTTCAAAAATAGTGTTGACAGGATTGACGTTATCATCATCGTCATCAATGTCATTTTTGAGCATATTTTCATCTACATCATCATCAAGAACTACATTGTCTATTACGCCTAGATCATGATGATCTTATTCGTCTTCTTCGTCTATCGACCCTGCATGATCTTCCAAATCTGTATGATCTAGTGAATCATTATATTCTTCCTATACATGAGTATACTTCACTGGCCTTCCTCTTGGATCATATCTAACAAAAAATGACCAATCCCTCTCACCTGGAACATTTGAGTAAAAGACATGTTCACATTGGCTTGGAAAAACATAGAGATCATGTCCTCTTTCAAACACCATTGTTTTAATCATCGAAAATCTGTTGGCACGTTGAATAACAATTATTTCCTCATTGTGTTCATGCATTCGTAACCTATACCATTTGATGTCGAACATAACTAATTTGAAGGAATTAAAGTCACACTCAGGTATATCATTCAAATACCCATAATATCTATTTTCAGATTCTCAGGGATGTCTATCACTCCTAGAGGAAACATTAGTGACCTGGAATATGACAGTTATCCTAATATCATAAATTTTCATGGTTTCATCCAACTGTTTGATGCGAAATTTACGACCATTGAACCACATAGCCTTGTGGTGTTTCAATTGCAATATGCCATATATGTAAAATATGCATTGTTAATTAATAAATTAACATATTTATATAACTTGGAAAGTATCTGAAAAAGACAGTACCGATGTAGTCACATTGATATAATATAAAATAACTGAATAAAATGGTTGAATTTGCTTGCCTTTCCATCTTTCAAACCATATGCTAAATCAATTTCCCTTTGTGTAACATTGGCATCTCCGTTATGATGATCTTCTCTAACCAATTCAGACCGTCATTTCCATGATAAACTACTACCATGATGTTGCTTACATCTTTCAATCCATACATTCATCTAGTCAATATTTTTTGCAATGTATAAATGTTGAAATAATGTAACTGCAAAGAGTATTCTATTTATTATTGATATATTATTCATTAGATCAATCCCCTTTTGCGGATTGATCATGTCAGTTATTGTAAATAACCAAATCCCCTTTTGCGGTTTGATCATGTTGAGTATTGTAAATAACCAAATCCCCTTTTGCGGATTGGTAAAACCCTAATTGTAATAGGCATAATGAGAGTCGGCCCCTAGATTAATTAAAGGTGGTTATAACCACCCAGATTCAGAAGTCGGCCCTGCCAGTGAAAATTCACCTGCCAGATTGTATAAATAAATAGGCTAGCACCTCATTTGGACACACACTCACTTGTTCATCAGAGCACAAGTTCAGAGCTGCAGTTGGAGAAGAAATAAGAGAGAGAGAGAGGCGCATTCTTGGGAGAGGACTTTTTGTATTTGTTTGAGTTATCTCTTGGCATTGTATTGGCTATCTATATTAAGGAAGTTTTGCTGGGTTTTCTCCCCCATGAGGGTTTCCCAGAATAAATTATGTGTTTCTTGTGCTTGTGTATTTCTCAGTGATCCTATCTATGCTATTGTTATCTAATGAAATGAAAAGAAACTCAATAATATATTAAAACTTAATTTGGTATCAGAGCTAAGCTAAAGAGAGCATCTTTCACAAGAGAAAGTGAAAAATGTCACTGTTGCCGTACAAGCAAATTAGGGATTTTTGTTGAAGAAGTATTTCAGCCCCAAAACCATCTAGAAAAGTGTGCCCTTCCTCAAGGATCACTTTGGCATCCTCGGCGCAACTTTTCAATGGATAGATCTCTCAAAAAGTGAAACCCTAGTTTTCACAAAGTACCAAAACTACTAGAAAACCAGAGTACCAGAAGTACCAAAAAACTAGAGTACCAGAAGTACAAGAGTACCAGAAGTACCAGAAAACCAGAAGCACCAGTCCATAAATCCACAGATCAAGTTTGGAAGGGTAAAAGTTGGATTTTCTGAAATCTAACCACACCAGGATACTCACCTCAGCCAAGCACACCTCCTGGTAAGTTCAAGATTTAATTTTGAGCATTTTCATTTTTGGTCATTTTTCCTAGCCCTAGGTAAAATATGTCTGCAAGCACTAAGCTTGTTAACAAGATGGAAGGTGTGGAAAACTTCCGTGCTTGGAAGTATAGGATTGGTCTCATTCGTGAAGAGAATGACCTAGCAATATTCATCAAAGAAGAAGTTCTAGAACTTGTCGATGCTGCAGATAAAGCAAAACACCACAAGGACATAATTAGGGCCAAAAGAATCATTGCGGATTCGATCAAAGGTCACTTGATTCCTCAAGTGTCATCAAAGAAGAATCTGAAATAAATGTTTGATTCCCTAACCAGACTATATGAAGGAAATAACATAAACTAGAAGATGAATCTAAGAACTCAGCTCAAGAATACAAAGATGCAAAGAGGAGAATCAATCCAAGAATATTTCTCTAGAATATCTCAATTCAAAGAACAACTAAAAGGAATTGGAGATGCTATAGATGAAGACGAACTTATAATGATGAACCTTAATGGTCTCACAATACCTTGGGATGCATTCATCCAAACTATTTGTTCTAGAATGGAGAAACTAAAATTTGATAGTGTTTGGGAAGAATGTATTCAAGAAGAAACAAGAGTATCTAACCGAGAAGATTTACTATCAAGAGATGAATATCAAGCTCTAGCTACTCACACTAAAGGAGGAAGAAATAAGTATTACTTCCATAAAGAAACCCATAAAGAGTCTAACCCCCAAAACAAATTCAGTCATAAAGAATCTCAACCAAAGAGATTCTAGAAGAAAGGACAAAGAAAGGAAAGAGATTACTCATCTGTCCAATGCTACCATTGTGACAAGATGGGACATATTGCGAGACATTGTACAGCTAGATGAGAAGAATACAAGAGGAAAAATAAGAGACATCATGCCCATGTAGTCAAAGATGAAGAGCCACCCGCAAATATGCTAAGAGAACAAATTAAAGACTATGTCTTAATCTCAGCCCTCTCAGGTTCGGTAACACCTGGAGAGGACACTTGGCTCATTGATAGTAGTTCTTGCAAGCACATGATAGGTCAAAGAGATGTTCTCTCTTTCCTTTCAGAAAATAATTTTTCTCAGAAAGTTACACTTGGAGATGATTATCAAAACCCTATCAAGGGAGTGGAAGAATCAAACTACAAGCTTAATTTAGGGACTCCAATGAAGATTAAGGACGTACTCTATGTACCATGTTTGAAAAAGAACCTACTCTCCATATTAGATTTAGAAAATAAATGCTTAAGAATTTCCTTTATAGATGGAGAAGTTCTTATGTGGGCTAAAGGAGAAACCATGAAAGAAACAATCGTTATTGGAAAAGAAGAAGGTGGCTTGTATAAACTAAAGGGTCACTCAGAAGCAACCATGACCCATGCCATTGAGAATCCATGTGAACTTTGACATAGAATATTAGCACACATCAAATACAAGGCATTACCATACATATGCAAGGTAGTCACAGGTATACCAGAACTTAGGGTTGACCATGAAGGTGTGTGCGATGGATTTGCACAAGGGAAGAACATCAAGAACCCCTTTCCAAAGAGAGACATCAAAGCAGAAGGAGTACTAGAACTCATTCACTCAGATGTGTGTGGCCCAATGCCATCATCCTCCATCAGTGGGTATGTATACTATGTATGTTTTATTGATGATTATTGTCGTAAAACCTGGGTTTACTTGTTGAAATCAAAAGATGAAGTGTTCAGTAAATTCAAGGAATTCAAAGCCTTGATAGAGAATCTTTCTGAAATAAAGATCAAGATACTCAGGTTAGATAATGGAGGAGAATACGCCTCAAGATATTTTTTAAACTATTGCAAAGGTGTTAGGATTAAGAGGGAGCTCACCACTCCTTACAATCCTCAACAAAATGGTGTGGTAGAGAGAAATAACAGAACGACAATGGAAGAAGTGAAGACCATGATCCATGATCAAGATCTTCCAATGTGATTATGGGCAGAAGTAGAAAAAACAACAGTATATGTACAAAACCAATTGTCCCATAGTGCACTTGGGTTCAAGAACCCTGAAGAGATGTTCTCTAGAAAGAAGCCAGAAGTAAACCATCTCAAAATATTTGGCTGCCCAGTATTTGTACATATTCTGAAAGAGAAGAGAAACAAGTTGGACCCTTCATGAAAGAAGGGAATATTTGTTGGATACTGTGAGGTCTCCAAGGTATTCAGGGTTTATATAATAGGTCACCATCATATTGAGATCAACAGGGATGTGACCTTTGATGAAGATGCATCACTCAAGAAATCTAAAATATGCCAGCTTGAAGAAGTATATGAAGAGGAACCCGTAGCTCCCAGAGTTGCAGTGAGGGAAGTTCCTAGAATTGCAGAACCAGTAAGGGAAGTCATAACTTCCTATAATGAGGAAATTTTAGAAGATCATGACATAGTAGAATTTCAAGAATCCCCTCAGATGATGATATCCCATACGAGAAAGCCTGCTTGGGCTAGGGAGCTTATTCAAGATGGAGAGAAGTAAGGAGTTCCTGAAGGAACCACGATATAGGTGAAGAGACCTAAGCCATTCTCCAGTTATATGGATTTGATGTGTGATCCCTAGAGAAGGAGCCTACCTACTTTGAAGAATCCATTTAGAATAAATAATGGGTAGATGCCATGACAAAAGAATACCAATCCATAATAAAGAATGATGTATGGGAAATAGTTCCTAGATCGAAGAGCAAGGATGTGGTATCTTCCAAATGGATTTTCAAGATAAAACATGCTATTGATGGAAGTATTGAGAAGTATAAAGTAAGGTTTCTTGCTTGTGGCTTTTCTCAAAAGGAATGCATTGACTATGAAGAGACATTCGCTCCTATGGCCAGATACACTTTGATCAGAACCATCATAGCCCCTACAGCTAAGATGAAGTGGAAGTTACACCAGATGGATGTAAATATATCTTTCCTAAATGGTTTCATCGAAGAAGAAGTGTATATAGAACAACCTCAAGGATTTGAATTTGAAGACAGGAAGAATCATGTTTTCAAGTTGAAGAAGGCTCTATATGGGTTGAAGAAAGCTCCTAGAGCTTGATATGGAAGGATAAACATTTTTTTGACGAGCTTGGGATTTACCAAGAGTAAAGCTGATCCTAACCTCTACTTCAAGGTTATGAATGGTGAGCCGGTGATATTGCTGCTATATGTGGACGACTTATTCTTAAATGTAGAAGAAAATATCATCACTGAATGTAAGAAGAAGCTCACCTCATAATTTGAGATGAAAGACCTTGGCCTAATACATTATTTCTTAGGTCTTGAGGTATAGCAGATCCCATAGAGAATCTTCCTTAACTGAGGGAAGTATGTAGTTGAAATCCTGAAGAGATTTGATATGTTGGAGTGCAAGTCCATCAATACACCCATGGAAACGAAGCTGAAGCTTCTGGTCGACACTTCATCAAAATTGATTGATGCCACACTGTATAGATAGATCATTGGATCGATGATGTATCTGACGAACACCAGACCATATATCTGTTTTTCCGTGAACACTTTGAGTCAGTTTATGGTAGAACCCAGACATGTTCGCCTAGTTGTTGCAAAACATGTGACGAGGTACCTTAAGGGTACATTAGATTATGGTCTCAGTTATGATGGAGATCATAATTTTACACTGAGTGGGTACACTAATTCAGATTGGGCTGGAAGTGTCTTTGAAAGGAAGAGAACTTCAGGATGCTATTTCATTTTGGGATCAACCATGATCTCATGGAAGAGTAGGAAGCAATCAAGCATTGCTTCTAGTACAGCGGAAGCATAATACATTGTTGCGTGTTCTTCCAGTTGTGAAGCCATATGGATTCAGAAGTTGTTGACTGGTCTATTCAACCTAGAGATGGAAGCAACCACGATCTTATGTGATAACCAGAGCTGTATAAAGATGACAAAGAATCATGTATTTCATGACAAGTCGAAACACCTAGAGATCCGATACCATTACATCCGTGACATGGTGCAGAGAGGAGCCATAAAGCTCCAATATGTTAGCATGGATGAACAGGTTGTCTATGTGTTGAGCAAGCCTATATCTCGTGTAAAGTTTGAGCACTTTCGAGATAATATTGGTATATTCTGAAAGGACCTCCCTCGATAGGGGGAATAGTGTTGTGTTGATATGCCAACCTAGTGCTGTGCTTCCATCTTAATTGTTGTGTGGTGATGCCAGCCTAGTGCTGTGCTTCCAACTTAATTGCTGTGTTGAGATTCTAGCTTAATTGTTGTGCTGTGATTCCATCTTAATTGTTGTGTTGAGATTCCAACTTAATTGCCGTGTTGAGATTCCATCGTAATTGTTGTGTTGTGATTCCATCTTAATTGTTGTGTTGAGATTCTAGCTTAATTGTTGTGTTGTGATTCCAGCTTAATTGTTGTGTTGAGATTCCAGCTTAATTGTTGTGTTGAGATTCCATATTAATTGCTCTGTTGTGATTCCAACTTAATTGTTGTGTTGAGATTCCATCTTAATTGTTGTGTTGTGATTCCAACTTAATTTTTGTGTTGAGATTCCAGCTTAATTGCTGTGTAGTGTGCCAGCCTCATGCTATGATGATGTGCCAGCCTCGTCTTGTGATGATGTGGCCAACCTCATGCTGTGATGATGATGTATTATTTTTATACTAATCCATATTGATGCAGATGATGATTTCATTCCATTGTGAATGACGATGTTGTTGATGAGAAAAACTTTCGATGATTTATAGATACGTCAGTCAGTGTTCCATGATGTTGTTGATGATGTTGTCCTCTCTCTCACCTGTTGTTGTTGTAGAATACCCTTCTTGTTAAGGGGGAGTGTTGAAATAATGTAACTGCAAAGAGTATTCTATTTATTATTGATATATTATTCATTAGACCAATCCCCTTTTGCGGATTGATCATGTTGGGTATTGTAAATAACCAAATCCCCTTTTGTGGATTGGTAAAACCCTAATTGTAATAGGCAGAATGAGAATTCGCCCTCCATATTAATTAAAGGTGGTTATAACCACCCAGATTGAGAAGTCGACCTTGCCAGTGAAAATTCACTTGCTAAATTGTATAAATAAAGAGGCTAGCGCCTCATTTGGACACACACTCACTTGTTCATCATAGCACAAGTTTGGAGCTGCAGTTGGAGAAGAAAGAAGAGAGAGAGAGGCACATTCTTGTGAGAGGACATTTTGTATTTGTTTGAGTTATCTCTTGGCATTGTATTGGCTATCTATATTAAGGAAGTTTTGCTTGGTTTTCTCCCCCATGAGGGTTTCCCATGATAAATGATGTGTCTCTTGTGATTGTGTATTTCTCAGTGATCCTATCTATGCTATTGTTATCTAATGAAATGAAAATAAACTCACTAATAGCTTAAACCTTAAAAATAAATGCAGTGCATCCCAATCTTGAGCAACTTAATCAAAAAATCATAATTCACCAATATTAAATATTAGTTATAATGTCCATGGTAAATATTAATAATTTATGAAATATTACCTCTCATTTTTTTCATTCTACATTTCCCCAACAGGTGCTCCTGATAATTTTTTGATGGATTTCACATCCCAAATGCGATCCACTACATTCATAGTTGGCACTGCTAATTTAGGAAGATATCGACTAATATACACCATGGATTGATATACCATATATCCCTCCACCATATAATCCACATGACATGCTATTTGTCTAACCAAAGCCTTCAATGATCTCAAGTGCCTCTCTACCATCCACATTGACCTTGTGTGTACAGGTCCACAAAGTTCAATCTCCTCAACTTGGTGTATGAGGTAGTGTTCTTGTGCATTGAAAAATGTTGGAGGTATATACTTTTGCATTTCACACATTCGCCGAGGAATTTCTCTCTTCCAATACTTTATATCATCTTCATGGATTTCTTTCAATGACAACCATCTACATGAGATCATGACACAAGAAAATAACATGTCTCAACATAACATAATATAATATATTACATTACAAGTAAAACACATGTCATTAAGTACAACAACAAATTGAAAGAACATTTTGCATAGAAATCACAACTACTTACCTCATGTGTTTTCCAAGATCATATATAACTTGTTTGACGTTGTTGTCAAAGTTGTTTGGGAGATATAGCGGTAGAACATACTGTAACAAAAAATGAATCGTTATTTGTTTTGACCAAAGTAGACAAAATAAATAAATAAATAAATAAATAAATGTATAAGTCCAATATATAAATATGTATACCAAAATTATTACCTTAATGAAGGTATGTCAATCATGTGTTTTTACCCCACCAAATTCACTTTTCTTCGTTAATATATTATTTATGTTTGGAGAAAAACCCGTGGGAAATTTAATTCTTTGAATGACCTCTTTTACATCATTGCTTTGTTTCTCTTTTAATAACCATGGAAGGTTATTTCAGTCTCCATCTCCATTTGATCAGATCACACTTTGCATTGCATAATTGGCTTCCTGAATGTCAGTACAAATTTTGACAATTTTTTCTTTATCCCTCCTACCATCTATGATTCTCCATAACATTTCTGTCACATTATTCCTGATATGCATTGTATCAAACAAATGAGATATTTTTATATCCTCATAGTAGGTAAACCTCATGAATTGAGTGGGATAACATTTCATTCCTCGTGGAATCCCATTATTAATACCTTCATGATTGTGGCCTTCATGAAGCATAAAATAAATCGAAACAATAATTATCAAATAAGGTAAAATAAATTCAGTGATTAAAATAAAAATTCAAAACATTACATATACGATACATAAAGAATTACATACCTTGACGATTTCTATTATATTCCAACCTCCATAAGTGAGGTGTCATTCTTCATGGTTTTAAACCAATCTCTTCTTTCTCATTGAAAAGATGTTTTTCAGTAGAATGATACCTATGGTTCTTAGGGAGGAGGTGCCTATACTCATCAAACACCACCTTTCCTAAAAATTTTGAATGACGATACTTCATCTTAGGACCACAAACCGGACATGCATATTTACCCTTTGTTTGAAGACCTGCAACAGATGGATCAATGTCAATTATACGATGAGATTATTTAAAAATTAAACATGCAACATGATATCTTTAAAAAAAAAATATAGTATTAAAGATCAATAGAAAACTACATACCACAAAAATGTGTTAGTCCTGGGGCATCATGAATTATCCATAAAAGTATTCCACGGAATTTAAATTTCTTCTCCCCGATTGGTTTATGGATGTCATACATAGTGATGCCAACCCATAACTTTAGTAGCTCATCGATAAGAGGCTCGATATATACATTCATATCTTTCACTTGGTACTTAATTGTTTGAAATTACACATAATTACTATAACCATGATATGTATATATAAGTAAATAAATAAACAAAAGATATTATGCAAAAAACGAAACAAATGAAATTTTTACATTAAAAAAAAAATGTAAACAAATACCTGGAACAATCATTGTCAACATTATGTGCTCCCTCTTTATTGACATCCAAGGAGGAATGTTATTGTTGATAATAAAAATAGGCTAGACTGAGTAAATAGATATAAGGTCTCCGAATGGATTAACATCGTCAGCTGCCAATGAAAGCCTAACATTACAAGGTTTATCTTTGAAATCTACCCATTTTCCTCAATTTCCCTAAATTCATAACCATCGACAGAGATTCGAAGAACACCATCTCCACTTCTGTTACATGCATGGTAATCCATAAATTATGCTATGCTTTCACACCTGAAAAATCACTGCAAACATGGAATTATGGGAATATGATGAAGAACCTTTTGAGGCACCCTTTTTGTTACTTGATCGATTCGATATCTACTGATAAGTCATTGCAAGAATTTTGTTTTCGAAGAATGTTATCCATAATATATAATATGATCATTAGGACATGCATCTATAGTTTGATAATCCATTCCAATGTCTTTCATAATGGCATGAAAATCTCAATATGTGTGAGGTAAAATATTTGACGACGGTAACAAAAAATCACCTAACAATCTACAACATAACAAATAACTAGTTAATGTAAAGAATATTAATCGTAAAAATTGCATTCTTATTTTATACATTAATTAACACTAAAAGAAAATAGAAAAAATTCAACATTTATGTATATGAGATGAAACATATTACATACCTTAGGATCTGTGTCATACAAGTGTTCGAAAAATTATTCATAACCTTTAAGTTCACTAGCAGCAATGTGTTGAGCACTCAACAAACCCTAAAAATTTTTATGAAAATTTCTTTTCTTTTGGGTATCACTTGTTTTCTTTTGTTGTACTTTATGAATTGAGTCCATTGTGTAGGGATCACTAAGTTTGTTTCCATGTTTCATAATCAATCAAGTTGGATTTTTAGTTGGACCTATCAAAGTGAAACGTTTGTATCTAAAAAAGAACTTGGCATTTTAACTAAGAATTCACAGCTAAAATTGTGACCCACACGCTTATTTTCGGCATTGGAAAAATACGAGCAGTAAAATGACCACATAGTAACAATAATCGTCGATCACTGATGTATCATTGACATCGGGAAAAAATGAAGTAGATCTGTGTTGATTGTTCACAAAGAATTTTCAGGAAATTATCGATATCATCGACATCGACGAAATATGGATGGGTAAGATACTAACATAGGCCATAATGAATCTCTGACCATCGATTACCGATGCATTGTTAGGAGTCGACGAAATTCCAAATATTTAAATGGTGGAATTTTTCACATTGATACATCACCGATCACCGATGCATTTTCGGTATCGACAAGTTTCGAGGGTGGTAATTCGGGAACACTTGTTTAAACATATCGGCGATTGTTGTTCCCCGTTACTTCTTCGGCATCGGCAGGGTAGGACCTGTTTGTCAAAGCACATATCTGACAAAAATCCCCGATACCAAAAATATCTCAAGCGAAGGAGCCAAATTTAAAATGCCGCGTGTCTCTTCCACGCGGGCACTTCGTACGACCTAGTTTCATCCCGAGTCACCTCGGGTTTCTCCATGTCCTAATCGCACTTCCAGGTCATCATTTCCACATCAGTACCATATGGCAAGATGGATTAACATCAGATCTTTTGCCAAGAGATATCAACAAACATTGTCTAAGAAAATGTCGACCCCCGATCCACCCGTTCAAATTTGCGGAATGATGGGACGTTTTCAACACAAAATAAGATCAGATTCCATCATTTATTAGGCCAATTAATGTTTTTCTCCACATACGTTTCTACCCTGTGCACCGACTGAATAACGAGAATTTTAAATGGCTAATGAACCACAATATATCTCACTCCTATGCCACCAACCTACAACTTCATTTAATCTTGAGCATAATACAGATCTTAGTGATAGATTTTGTAAAACTGCACTTACACCCCGAATTGAAGAACTGATGCGACAAGGGAAGTATTCTCCGCGTTTAAATCACTAAGATAGTTTCGAACCCCAACATTATATACACAAGTTTCTAATTTCCAGAGCAGTCGAAGAAGTGAAAAGAGTGTCTCAAGAGTTGCACTTGATTCTCAGAATTTCAAAAGCAAGTTAAGATAGTGCGAAGAAGAGGTATGTGTTGATTTTATCATTTCGATGGTCACATTTTATTTATAAATCAGTATTCTCTCTGCAACATCGTGTCTAACTCTGTTCTCTTTGCAGAAAAATGCCTCCAAGGAATCCAACGACTAGACGCTCGCTAAGGGAACCAAAATTGAAGGAAGCATAGGTCGGTGAAGGATCTTCTCTCGGCACTGCGAGGCAGTTGGAATTTTCTACTAGAGCGAAACCAGTCATCAAAACGTCAACTAAGAAGGAATTTTCTTAGCCCCATGCTTTTGGTGATACAAAGGCAAGCACTAGGTCAAAGACAATGCTCCCTCAATGGGGAGATTTTTTCAACAGAACTAACCGGGAAGATTACCCGAAATTTATTCCCCACAACGGCTTAGATGTAAGGGCCCTCGACGACTAGGTTTTTTTGAACATCCGGTGGTCATGCTTTCATATTGTATCCTTCTGAACCCTGGTCTTGCCCTGGATTGAGACTCTAGGGTGGATAATTGATCATACAAACGTGATGAAGTGCCTAGTCAATGATGAGAATGGCAGATGTTTCGGTGTTTTTCTCCCGATAGAGGTCCAAAAATATTACAATATCAGGGACCTAAAGGAGTGGTTAAACACATATTTCATAGTGAATTTCTATGAGTTCCATGACACCAGCCGATTAATGGCCTCCTAGTGGAAGGAAGAAAAAAAATTCACAAACCGAAGGAACGACTGGTACGAGACAACAAATATAAGGGAGCCACACATCTATTTAATGGCTCTAATATGCCAATTATATGGGGAGAGAGATTGCGCCAAGTTCTCAGAAGCATGGATGCCCCTGGCATACACTGTGGCCATCTCCGGGAGTAGCTTTAACTGGGGATAAATCATTTCTAAACAATTGAGCACTATCATATTAAAGGCTCAGACACCAAAGGATGGAGAAGTGCACACTTTTCACATGGCTTCATATCTTCTAAACATAATCTATGCAAGGAATGTCTTTACCGACATGAATCTGAGCTGGCATGTCGCTAAGCTACTTGTACATGTCTACTTCAACATTTTGTGGGACAACATGTACAAAAAAAATTATGCTCTTATCTGGGATGAATTCATAGCTCAGGTCTATTTTATTATTTTCAAGAAAGAATGCCCAAGACTGTCATTAGCAGCCAAGAAAATGATCTCAAAAGTAGGCCACTGGTACCTAGAGGAAACCATGACTTATATCAGGGTGTTTGGGGCCACTGACGCACCACTTTTACTCCCTGCTTATGTCCTATACTGACTCGTTGTAGGAGAAATCTGTTACCAAACCATCCTATAGGGCTATAATGCCACTTTGGTTAAAGACAAGAAACGAGTGTTCATACCCTATGGTTTCCATGTAGGGTTTTTCATAGTGAAGGATACTACACAAGCTAAACAAGAGGGTTTGAGCCAATTGGAATACACATTCCCAACAAGACGATTTCAAAAAAATGACCCTAAAGGCCTAGTTCTTCAGCATGCATCACAAGTCTCTTCCTGTTGGCCATATGCACATGATAAGTTTGAAGATGAGATCTTTATAGACTGTGATCAGGACTGGGAGGAGGTAATACAGAGAAAATCTGAGCCAAATATGACTAGGTTCAAAGCTATGAGTATGGATGACCAAGTCAAAACAATAGAACAAATGACTCAATAATCCCTCAGGGTTAGAGAAGAAAAAAAGGAAGAAGAAGCCACAAAGGCACAAAGGAGGGGGTTGTTGTTGTTAGAAAAATCCCAAAGATTCATCCAACAGTTAGAAAATGATCCTCAACTCTTAGAACCTATGAGGATCAACCAACCAATCCAATCAACATCAGAGAGGAGCTAAAGTGCTCAGAATCAACCCCACTGGAGGAAACCGCTAATCTGGAAAACCCCAAGGTTCTGTCACCATAGGCCAGATCACCGATGATTATTCCAAACCAGCATAAGATTCCAAGAACACCAGGTGAAACAGGTGTGCCTAACACCCTATTTGATCTAATTACTATCTATGATGATGAAGAGAGCTCAAAGGTCTCTCTTATAACTCCAGTACCAATCACAAAGGAGAAAGAACCAGGGGAAGCATTTGCGCCAACCTCTGATGCTTCGATTCTAAACCCTCTGCAGGGAGACCATGAGGCTGAGAGCACCCTAGATACTGGATTTCATGACCTATCGGGGATCTCAAAAGACAACTCTAGGGATGAGCTAGGTTCTGGTGAACAAGAAGAGGAATTGCAACAGCTAGAGATTGACACCTCAAAAACTGATCACCAAGTAAGTGTTGAGCCTATGACTGTATCTCCAATTAAGGTCGGTACCCCACTAGCTGATGAACACCAGATGAAGGTTGAGTCATTCGAACATACATAAGTTTCCCCTGTCAAAGAAGTACAAGAGTCGATCCTAGAGAAAATATATACTACATCAAGCCTGGGAAACACTTTGACCTGGGGAGACCAACAAATCCTTGAGCCTGTAGATGAGGTCACCTATATACATGCAATTTATTACGATAGAAAGAGGAAATCCATAATGATGAGATCAACTAAGAAAAGGAGGTTCACACTAGATAGTGCGATTCTCATCACCACAGAAGAAAAGTTTCTCATCACATAAAATGTGAAGACATCTAAGATAATTGGCGCAGGGATGGCTATCATTGATGCCACACTGGATCAAGAAAATCGAGACGAAAAGGAACTATCCACTGTAAATAAGGAGCTAGACCATCTGCGTCATCTGGCGAAATATTACTAAGACTCAACGCAATCAAAAAAAATTCTGAAGAGTGAATTCTGAGATGCATATATAAATTTCACGAGTGAAAGACATCTCTTCATTGCATGTGTAACCAATTTTCAAGAAGAAACTCTCATGGAACTAGAAACCTATAAATACATGGAGATATGGTATGAAAATGCATACCAGGATGTAGAACAATTCGATTATATTAGTGTAGTACAGAAGGGTCGAGACACAGAGGAGCATGACATCTGAGTGCTGATGGATAGAAACATCTCCCGGATTAGGAAGGCAACCAAATACTGGGTAAGTATGGCCCTGGAACCTCAATGAAAGATACATAAGAGGTGGGTCGAGTGAAAAAGAAGCTGGGAAAATATCAATCGGGAGATGAAAGACATTGGCCTCCCAGAGTACAAATCACCCAAAGACTATGATGACTTGCATGACATAGTCAAACGACATGTAGAAAAGGAATCAGCGTGGGGAGTAGAGATCGCGCAGGTGGCGAGCATGACACTAGGTCAGGTATAGAAGTTTATGGAACATCCTATCAAGGCTCGAGCAGTTCTGCAACGTTTAAGTGCCAAGATGATTAGATATAGAGAATGAGAAATATAAATAAAGGAAACCCTCTTAGCCTTGATGGACCAGCACAGATTCCCATATGCTAATACATGCGAGGATCTCTTCGTCAAGTGGTCAGAGTACGAGAAAAGTCATCCACTCTAATAGAACCACTAGACAATCTCAAGAGAATAAAGAGATCAAGTGCCACATGTCCTTTTGTTTTACTTAACACAAACTTTTAGTATATATTTTAAGTTAGTAATTCTTTATAAATAGGGAGATTGACCTTTTGGTAATGGTCGATGGTTTTGGGTAAGGAACCTCTTTTTTGAGAATTGTAAAGAATTATTTCTGAGCAACTTTAATTAAGAAGTTCTGTTGAGAACCATAGAAAAATTTTATTTTCATCAAAGGCTTTATGTGATTGGATTGAGGAGGAACTACTTCCATCTTTGAATTCAGTAGTTGATGCTGTAACGAGTAAGAGTTTTTGAATCTATTGATAAGCTATATTTTTCGATACTTTAACAGTTCTTTTGTTCTAAATGATGAAATACGAATCATTGTGTTAATATGTGATTCATGGTAGAGCTAATAATTTTTTTTTTTCTTTCACTCATCTTATTGAATGCATATTTTCTTTCAATAATTGTATCTCAGTCAGTGTGAAATACCAACAAGTTAATGTATTATTATTAGACTTGTAATAGGTGTGAATATCGTTGTCTGTACGCTAAAGCACGGGGGTTATCCCAGGCTCAGCCTTCTTTAGTAGTTAAGAATCCCCTCTATCATTTGGTTTATACCATCACACCTTAATTTATTAGAATCATCTAATAAAAGAAAAGACAAAAAGATAAATGTTTAAATCTGAAGGAGGAACTTTCACAGAAAGATATCCCGTCAATCACTAAGTAAATCCCATTGGTAAATTATCTAGATCAAAATATCTGGAGAACCATTCCACCCATCAAACGCTGTAGAGTCTAATTGGGCCTCTAAGGCAGGTTTGGTTCCTACTAATTGATTTAAAGGGATCTCAGACCCCTTAACAAAATTAGCGCTAGAAGGACGGCCTGAACGAATGAATGGCTAATGAAATTTTTGATAATATATTTCGTGTAGCCTGTAGATTCAAAACAAACCACATGCATGTCTAGTCATTCTCAATACATCCCACATACAGAGAGTAATCCCGTAATGATTAACTCCCTTGAGCACGAGGAAGTAGAACACTTATTCCCTGAAATACCTTACGCTCTTCCCCATGAGGAATTGAACTAGTTCAGAAGAATCACAAGAGCTTATGCCCATCAAATTGAATCATTACCCTCAGCTCCATTACTTCCTTGTAGAAAACAAGTCAACAGACAAATTGTTGACACCCCTGAACAGTTTTTTGTCCACACAGTAGAAGACCTGATAGATTTTTCCCTCACTGATATTGAACAACCCCTTAATCTGATCCCCGAAACACCAGCTGGTAACTAATCTGAACCTGACGATTTCGAATATGACGAGGAAGGGTTAGAATTGGATGACATGTAGGATAATAATAATAACAATGAAGAAAGGGGAATCAACCTCAAAATAATCAACCATGGTTGGCCAGAGATGTTCTAGAAATCCTAGGATGGGTACATGACCTCCTCGGACATCTAGAAAAATTACTTCCCAAATTCGACCCTGAAACCTCTGGATTGCCTGAAGACCATATTTCAAAGTTCATACTAGCTATAAGACTGATGAACATACAACATGAGGATGTAGTGTGTAGGATTTTTACCTATACCTTTGAGAATTCAAACTCGACTTGGTATTTTAAATTGCCTGTGGTATCCATAACTAGCTTGACAAAGTTTCAAAAAGAATTCTTAGACAAATTTGTAGAAGAAACCACCACAAGATATTTAATGGATAAAATGTTCACCACCACCATGAGTTCAAAAGAGAAGGTTAAATATTTCAATCAATGGCTTACCACTATACTGAACAAATTTCAACCCAAAGCTAAACCTACTCAGGAGTTGCAGATTGAGGTATATGCTAATGCTCTCCCTACTTCCATTTCCATGTTTGTGAAAAGGGCTACCAAACATACATTAGCTCAAAATTTTGAGGAAGCCAAAACGATTGAATTCCAAATGAAGGGATGAAAAGAGGGTCAAGTCTCACTAGTTAAGAAGGAAGTTCAACCTCCACCTAGGAGAGGAATTTTGTTGACTAGACCCCCGGGAAAACAAACAGAACAAGGTCCTGAAAAAGGAGGTGGGGACATAGAAGAGATAAAACGGATGATAAAGAAACTTTCGAATGAAATCGTAGACATGAAAAGAACTGTCGGGGAAGAAAGCCAAGGTCAAAGGCCTTATAATCCATTTTTTAAAAGAAACTTTCCTTTCAAAGTGATTGAACCTCCCCCAACCAACTTAAACATCAACCTGGGTAATGTAGCATCCGACTCTTTTTGTACATACCATCAAGAGAAAATTTTTGAAAGAGACTATCCCCAATGGGTGCACGCTATGAATTTAATGGCCAATCAGTTCTTAGGAAAATTTTCTCTTACCGAACAATCAAGTGACTCAGCGGTGAACATCACCGATCAGGAAGAAGTTGAGCCGTCGGAATAAATAACCATGTTGTTATGGGATCTTGGCTTGTCGATGCCTCTCGACGATGTATTTGAGGTCCATGAACCACCCGCTGAGGTTTTGGCTGTGAAAACATGAAGTAAGGGTCAACTGGTCTCAAATGATCTCATCACTGTCCAATCCTCGAGAGGGAAACAAACAACCGATCACTCGAAAGCACATTTTGTTGCTCAAAGAAATCCTATAAACATACAGTTGCGGGAAGCACCCAAGCTGGACTACAACATAGTAGAATACTTAAAGAAGTTGAAAGCTAATGTGTCAATCATGGACATCTGCAGGATTCCCCAACAAAAGGATTTTCTGTTACAGGCCTTAAAGTCAATAGAAGCCCTTATAACGAGCATTGACCTAGGTGAGGTCCCATCTCCCACATATTTAAAGAACAAACCAAATGTGAATGCTTGCTCTCTAGACAAAAGAGGAAATCCTTTTGTCCCACCTTTCCTTTTAACATTTGAGGTCTTCAACAGAAACCTGCATAATTGCTTAGTCGATTCAGGGCATCCTCTAATGTCAAGCCATTGTCAATTTTCAAGAAATTGAACGACACCCCTCTCAAAAGTGATAAACATGTTATACAACTAGACAAGACTCAGGTAAAATTTATTAGGTAACTTAAGGATGTCATGATCAGAATAGATACACACCCGAAATTTGTTCAAGTAATTGACATAATTGTAGTAGATATCCCAGAAGCTTATGGACTACTACTCAATCGATATTGTTCCGAGAAATTGAATGGATACTTTAGTGCAGACTGGGATCACCTCTGGTTTCCATTAAATGGAAATACCAACATGATTAGGATCGATAGGGAAATATATCTCAAACATACTGTCACCGATTTAGAAGCCTTCAATGAACCCTTATTGACAGGTTTCCTCGTGCTAGGAAACTGCTCCTGCAATTCTAATTTTGGAAATTTCACCCCTCTCTCATATGATGTACCTCTCACTCAAAAATTTGAAATGAATTTTCAAGTGAATCTACTGGTAGCCACAGAAGAAAGCATCTTCTGTCAGGAACCTTTGTTGGGAAAAACATATGAGGAATACAAAGATGAGAAAATAACTAGGCCTGAAGAAGTTATTAAATTTTTCTCACAAGCTTGAACGTTGTACTTTGATGGGTCTAAATCACAAGAAGGGTTAGGAGCAAGATGTATTCTCATTGAACCAAATGGGAAGCAAAATTTCCTATCCTGCATACTACAATTTGAATGCACCAATAACATTACTGAGTATGAAGCCCTAGTTCAGGGACTGAAGAAAGTCACAGAATTAAGCATTAAAGAACTGGATTTTTTTGGGGACTATGAAATTATCGTTAGGCAAGTGAAGAATACTATCCATTGCAATTCACCCCACTTGAGAAATTACCAACAAGAGGTGCATATATTAATAGAAAATTTTGAGGCCTTCAATATTACTGTTGTTCCCAGAACAAAGAATACTCTTGCTGATTCCCTAGCCACTGCATCCTCAAGGTTATCCCCTTTAGAAGACTATGAAGCCTCTAGGTTCACTGTGGAACTACTCTACAAACCATCAGTACCCAACAATATTTCTAATTGGAATGTTTTTGAAGGAGATGAATAGAGTGTAGATTTTATAACTAATCAAGATAATTTTAAAGGTTTGGCTATTGATGATGAGGTATTCCAAGAGAAACTAGTAGAAAATGGTTTCCACGAATAGAAAAAGGGAACATATCACTCTAATAATAAACCAAGGTTTCACATGATACCGAAAGGGGTATCTAATTTGGAGAACCTTTTCGACTTGAGGGAAATATTTAAAGGGTCAAAGAATTAAAAAACAGGGAGTTCATGTCCTACATACGAGACTATAAACCTAGGAACCCTGGAAAACCCTAAGAATGTAAATCTAGGTAAGACAGTGTCTAAAGAAGACATGAAAGCTTATCTCAAACTTTTTAGAGAATATCAAGATGTCTTTGCATGGTCCTACCGAGAATTGAAAACTTATGAGACTCGCATTATCCAACACACAATCCCGTTAAAATATGGAGTAAAATCCTTCTAACAAAATCTTAGGAAGTACCATCCATCTTTGGAACCCCTGATGTATCAAGAGATGAATAAATTGTTGGATGCTAAGATTATCTTTTAGGTTAGACACTCATCCTAGGTAGCTAATTTGGTCCATGTCAGGGAAAAGTTTGGGGAGATCTGCCTGTGTGTAGATTTCATAAACCTTAACAGAGCATCAGAAAAGGATAACTACCCAATCCCACCCATGGAACAACTCTTCTAGACCATGTCTAGATATGAAATATTTTCCCTTCTAGATGGATTCTCAGGTTATAACCAGGTCCTAGTTTCGGAGGAAGACTGATTGAAGACTACTTTCCGAACTAAGTGGGGAATTTTTTCTTATAAACGCATGCCCTTTGGGTTGATTAATGTAGGGGAAACCTTTCAAAGGGCCATGGACGTATATTTTCGGGGATTGATTAACAAATGTGTAGTAGTATATTTGGATGATGTGACTGTGTATTCAAAGAGCAGAGAAGACCACATCCAACATCTAACCCATATTTTCAAAAGGTGTAGGAAATATGGAATATATTTAAACCCTAAGAAAACTATATTTGGTGTTGAGGAAGATCAAATACTAGGTCATATTATATCTCAAGAAAGAATTTGTATAGATCCAGAAAAAAATAAAGGCAATAGATCAACTTCCCCTGCCTCATAAAAAAAAGGATATGTAATCCTTCTTTGGGAAAATTAACATTGTGAGGAAGTTCACGCCCGATTTTGATGAAATTATGAAACCCTTACAAAAAATGATTCGCAAGGATGTAGAGTTTAAGTGGGATGACGAGCAAAAATATGCGTTCAACAATATCAAGACTGCAATATCTCAAGCTCCAGTGCTGTGAAGTCCCAACTTTAGTAAATAATTTTTCCTCTATACTTTCGCCTCCAACCAGTCCTTAGTTGTAGTATTGACCCAAAAGGACAATGACAACAATGAGGCACCGATATCATTTATGAGCACTAATATCCAGAAAGCCTAATTGAACTACCCTGCTATAGACAAACATGATTATGCGGTATACAAAGCAGTAAAACATTTCAGATCTTACATCCTGAAAAGTCACACCAAAGTCATCTCGCCTCATCCCACAATATGATCGCTATTCACTCAATAGGAGATGGGAGAGAGAAGGGTAAATTGGATGGCATTTTTCCAGGAATTTGATCTAGATATAAAACCTACCTAATTAATTAAGGTACAAGGATTGTGTAAACTAGCCATAGAAGCCCAAGATCTAATAAATGAAGACCCCGGGTGGGAGAATGAATTATCATTATGGTTCAGTGAAGATTTATACATTCCCCCACGACAATAATCTTGGTATGGAAATTTTATTTACCTCCTACATCATGGAACTTTCTTAGAAAACCTAAGCCCTAAGGAAAGGAGAGCGCTCAGGTTAAATTATGTGCAATATCGGCTCGCAAATTCAATACTTTTCTGTGTAAATTATGATGGATTACTCTTGAGATGTCTCTAACGTGAAGATGCAGAAAAGGTTCCGAGGGAGCTCCATGATGGTCCAACAGGTAGACACTTTGCAGGAGATACCACATCTCACAAAATATTAAGAGCTGATTATTACTGGCCTACTCTATTTAAGGATGCCCATACATATGCTAGAAACTGTAAATCTTGTCAAATAAGCATTGGTAGAGAAAAGAGGGAAGCTTTCCCACTCCAACCAGTGACCATATCCAGACTGTTCGAGCAATGAGGGTTAGACGTCATAGCGGAGATTACTCTGAATTCTTCAAAAAAACATAAATATATACTGACTGCTACAAACTATTTTACAAAATAGGTAGAGGCCATTCCTCTGACTCACATGAATGAAAAGGTTGTAATCCAATTCATAGAGAAACAACTGATCACAAGGTTTGGGATTCCTTCCATTCTCATTTTTGACAATGCTGCCTAATTTTCATCTACTCTATTAACATAGTTCGCTCTGGAAAAACGAATCATAATAAAATACTCTGCAAACTACTACCCACAAGGAAATGGGGTGGTAGAATCAACTAATAAAAAGCTAGTGAGGATCTTGAAGAAAACAATAATAGATAATCAGAGGAATTGGCATAGTTTGCTTCATAATTCCTTATGGGAAGATAGAGTAAAAACCAAGGAAGCTATAGGGAACTCCCCATAATTTCTGGTATACAGACAAGAAGCCATTCTCCCAAATGGGTTGTATCTTCCATCAATTCATCTTACTCAGGCTTCAAGAGGACAACCCTCATCAATTATTCAACAAAGAATTGATACACTTCTCATTCTTGAAGAATAAAGGGAGAAATAAAAATCTAAGTTCATCACTCATCAACAGATAGTTAAAATATGGTTTGACAAGCATAAGGCCAAGGAGAAGAGTTTTGAAGTAGGAGACTTAGTCCTGAAATGGGATAGAGAAAACAAACCTAAGGGGAAAAATTTGAAGTTTCAAAATCTATGGCTTAGACCTTTCTAGGTATCCGAGAAAATTGGGGCAGGAACACACTGGTTTCAAAATCTAAGGGGGGAACCTGACACCATCCTAGTGAATGGCCAGGCCCTAAAACAATACTTCTGTTAAAAATAAAAATAAAATGTCTTTTTCATGTTTCTTTAGAATATATTCTGCTTGGGATAAATGTGTAGGTTTAGGGTAGGCTAATTCCAAATTTATTTTTATTTTTTGTCTTTTCTTTTTCTTGGTATTATCCTATAATTAATTTGTGTTCCGTAAAGTAGTGGTCGACTTTAATAAATATGCCGTAGAAAACTATGATCCTAACTTATGCTTATGTGAAACAAAAGAAAGGCTGGGAAATTAAAAATTTCTTCAAGGATACCTATATCTTGTCTTTGCAAAACAAACAACCTTGGTAAGTGATGAAATGTATGCTTGGTGTTTTGGTAAATCCCAAAGGGAAAGAGGGTTAGTTGGGAAGGATCACATGTACCTCTAGATAGAGCTAGGAAGAATTACACCTTAACTATTTCACCTTGCAGATAACAAACATCCTCCTCTCCAACTCACTCATGGCATTTCTGCTGGAAATAAATCAATTATATTAAAATGAGTGCAAAGTCGGAGAGGGTATGTAGATAACTTTGTTGGGGCTATGGACACTCGTTGGCAGCAGAGAAAGGTCTGTGACATCAGGGTGACTCCACCGGGGATATGGACGCTTTCTGGCAGCGGAGCAACACCATGGAAATAGAATAATGATAACTAAAACGGCCTCGAGCCAGTGAATGTTTTACACAAAATTTGTCAAAGAGGGGCGTGGGTCATGGTCTATAGGAACGAAGGTGGAAAAAGGGTCGAACTCCATATGCGGACCCTGATTCATGAACTCGGGAAGTTGTACACGCACAGATAAGAAATACTCTGATGGAAGCGAAGCTAGTTATCTTCTCAACTAGCTTCTGCACAAGCTAAGACCGAAGGAAGGAGCAAAGATTTTGTTTTCGCCACAAGAATCATCATTTGTTGAGCGCTCAACACACCTTAAAAGATTTTATGAAAATTTTTTCTCTTTGGGGTACCACTTGTTTTATTTTGCTCTTCTTTCTGAATTGAGTCCATTGTGTAGGGTTCACTAAGTTTGTTTCCATGTCTCATCATCGATCAAGTTGGATTTAGTTGGAACTGTCAAAGTGAAACCTTTGTATCTAAAAAAGAACTTGGCATTTTAACTAAGAATTCACAGCTAAAATTGCGACCCACATGCTTATTTTCAGCATTGACCAAATCCGAGCAGTAAAATGACCACATAGTAACAATAATCACCGATCATCGATGTATCATCGGCATCAGGGAAAAACGAAGTAGATCTGTGCTAATTGGTCGCGAATAATTTTCAAGAAATTGTTGATATCATGGGCGTCGACGAAATATGGAAGGGTAATATACTAATGTAGGGCATAACTAACCTTCGATCATCGATTACTGATGCATTGTTAAGAGTTGGTGAAATTCCAAAGATTTAAATGGTGTAATTTTTCACATTGATACATCGCTGATCACCGATCACTGATGCATTTTCGACATCGACAAGTTTTGAGGGGGGTAATTTGGGAACACTTGTTTAAACATATCACCGATCGCCTTTCCCCATTACTTATTTAGAATTGATAGGGTATGACCTGTTTGTCAAAGCACGTATCTGATGAAAACCCCTGATCCCAAACAAATCTTAGGCGAAGGAGCCAAATTTAAAACATCGTGTGTCTCTGTCACGTGGGCACTTCGTATGGCCTAGTTTCATCCCAAGTCACTTCAGGTTTCCCCATGTACTAATCACACTTCCAGGTCAACATTTCCACATCAGCTCCATACAACAAGATGGATCGACATCAATGATTTTTCCAAGATATATCAATGAACATTTTCTAAGAAAATGCCAACCCCCAATCCACCCGTTCAAATTAGTGGAATGATGGGATGTTTTCAGCACAAAATAAGATTAGATCCCATCATTTAATAGGTCAATTAATGTTTCTCTCTGCATACGTTTCTACACTATGCACCGAATGAATAATGGGAATTTTAAATGGTCGATGAACCACAATATAGCCTGCTCCCGCGCCGCCAACCTACAACTGCATTTAATCTTGAGCATCATACAGATCTTGGTGACGGATTTTGTAAAACCACACTTATGCCCCAAATTGAAGAACTAATGCGAGAAGGTAATTATTCTCTGCTTTTAAATTACTAAGACAGTTTCAAACCCCAACATTTTGCACACAAGTTTCTCATTTCTAGAGCAGTCGAAGAAGCGAAAAGAGCATCTCAAGAGTTGCACTTGATTCTTAGAATTTCAAAATCAAGTTAAGATAGTGCAGAGGAGAGGTATGTGTTGATTTTATCATTTCCGCAGTCACATTTTATTTATATATCAATATTATCTCTGCAAGATGGTGTCTAACTCTACTCTCTTTGTAGAAAAATGCCTCCAAGGAAGCCAACGACCAGACACTCACCAAGGGCACCAAAATTGAAGGAAGTAGAGGTCGGTGAAGGATCTTCTCCTGATGATGTGAGGTAGATGGAATTTTCTACTAGAGCAGAACTAGTCATCAAAACGTCAACTAAGAAGGCATTTACTCAACCCCCTGCTTTTGGCGATATAGAGGCAAGCACCGGGTCAAAGATAATTCTCCCTCAATGGGGAGATTTGTTCAACAGAATTAACTGGGAAGATTACCTGGAATTTATTCCCCACAGTGACCCAGATGTAAGGGCGCTCGACGACCAAGTTGTTTTGAACAACTGGCGGTCATGCCTGCATATGGTAGCCTGTTGAACCCCGATCTTGCCCTGTATTGAGACTACGAGGTGGATAATCGATCATACATATGTGATGAAGTGCCTAGTCAATGATGAGAATGGCATATGTGTCGGTGTTTTTCTCTCAAAAAAGTTCCAAAAATATTACAAGATCAGGGACCTAGAGGAGCAGTTAAACATGAATTTCGTAGTGAAGTTCTATGAGTTCCATGACACCAACCAATTACTAGCCTCCTAGTGGAAGGAATTTTTTTTTTCACAAATCGGAGCAATGGATGGTACGGTACAATAAATACAAGGTATACATACATCTATTTAATGGCTCTAATCTATCGATTATATGGGGATAGATATTGCGCTAAGTTATCAGAGGCATGGATGCCCCTGGCATACACTTTGGCCATCTCCAGGAGTAGCTTCAACCGGGGAGAAATTATTTCTAAACAATTGAACACCAACATATTGCAGGCTCAGACACCAAAGGATGGAGAAGCACCCACTTTTCACATGGATTCATATCTGCTAGACGTAATCTACGCAAGGAATGTCTTTGCCGACATGAATATGAGCTGGCATGTCGCTGAGATATTTGTACATGTCCACTTCAACATTCTATGGGACAACATGTACAAAAAATATTATGCTCTTATCTGTCATGAATTCATAGATCAGGTCTATTTTATTATTTTCAATAAAGAATGCCCAATACTGTTGGTAGCGACCAAGAAAATGATCTCAAAAATAGGCCACTGGTACCTAGAGGAAACCACGATTTATATCAGGGTGTTTGGGGCCATCGACACACCACATTTACTCCTTGCTCATGTTCCAGACTGGCTCGTCGTAGGAGAAATATGTTACCATACCATCTTGTAAGGATATAATGCCACTTTGGTTAAAGACAAGAAACACGTGTTCATACCCTATGGTTTCCATGTAGGGTTTTGCATAGTGAAGGATACTATGTGATCTAAACAAGAGGGTTTGAGACAACTGGAATACATATTCCCAATAGGCCGATTTCACAAACATGACCCTAAAGGCCTAGTTCTTCATCATGCGTCACAAGTCTCTTCATGCTGGCCATACATACATGATAAGTTTGAAGACGAGATCGTTACAGAATGTTCTCAGGACTAGGAGGAGGTACTACAGAGAAAATATAACCCAAATATGACTAGGTTGAAAGCTATGAGTATGGATGAGCAAGTCGAAACAATAGAATAGACGGTTCAAGAAGCCCTTAGGGTTAGAGAAGGAAAAAGAGCAGCAGAAGCCACAAAGGCACAGAGGAGGGGGATGTTGTTGTTAGAAGAATCCCAAAGAGTCATCCAGTAGTTAGAAAATGATACTCAACTCTTAGAACCTATGAGGATCACCCCATCTAACCCAATCAACATCAAAGAGGATCTAAATGGTTCAAAATCAACCCCACTGGAGGAAACCTCCGATCCGAAAAACCCCAAAGTTCTGTCACCATAGGAAATATCACCGGTGACTATTCCAACCCAACATGAGATTCCAAGAACACTAGGTGAAATGAGTGTTCCTAACATCCTCTTTGATCTAATTACTATCTATGATGATGAAGAGAGCTCAAAGGTATCACTTATAACTCCTATACCAATCACAGAGGAGAAAGAACTAGGGGAAGAATTTGTGCCAACCTACGATGTTTCGATTCTAAACCCTATGCAGGGAGACCATGAGGCCGAGAGTACCCTATATTCTGAATTTCAATACCTATCAGGGACCCTGAAAGACAACTCCAAGGATGAGCTAGGTTCTGGTGAAAAAGAAGAGGAATTGCAACAACTAGAGATCGACACCTTAACAGTTGATCAACAAGTAAGTGTTGAGCCTGTGACTGTCTCTCCAATTAAGGCCAATACCCCACCAACCAATGAACACCAGACAAAGGTTGAGCCATTGGAACATACATAAGTTTCCCCTATGAAATAAGTAAAAGAGTCAGTCCTAGAGAAAATATATATGACAGGAAGCCTAGGAAACACTCTGACATGGGGAGACCAACAAATCCCTGAGCCCGTGGATGAGGTCACCGATATAAAGGAGATTGATTATGACCGGAATATGAAAGCCATAATGAGGACAACAACCAAGAAAAGGAGGCTCACGTTGGATAGCGTGATACTCATCACCACAAAAAATGCGAAGACATCTGAGGTAATCGGTGCTGGGATGGATATCATTGATTCCATGCTGGATCGATCAAAGATAGATGAAAAGGAAATGGCCTCCACAAAGAAGGAGCTAGACCATCTGCGCCATATGGATAAATATTACCAAGACTCAATGCAAGAATTTTTTTTTCTGAAGAGTGAATTCCGAGATGCATATGCATAATTCACGAGCGAAAGACATCTCTTCACTACATGTGTAGCCGATTTTCCAGAAGACACTCTCATGGAATTGACAACTTGTAAAGATGTGGAGAGATGGTATGAAAAGACATACCAGGATGTATAACAAATCGATTGTATTAGTGCAGTACACAAAAGGGTCAAGACAGGAAGGAGCATGGCATATAAGTGCTGATGGATAGCAACATCTCCCAAATTAGGAAGGAAACCAAATGTTGGGTAATTATGGCCCAGGAACCTCAGTGAAAGATACATAAGAGGTGGGCCGAGTGTGAAAGAAGCTAGGAAAAGATAAATCAGGAGATGAAAGACATTGGCCTCCCAGATTTTGGCTCACTCGAAGACTTTGTCGACTTGCATGACATAGTCAAACAACATGCAAAACATAACTCAACGTGGGAAGTAGGGATCATGTAGGTGGAAAGAATGACATCGGGTCAGGTAAACAAGTTTATGGAACATCCGATCAAGGCTCGAGTAGTTCTGCAGCATTTAAATGCCAAGATGATTAGATATAGAGAACGAGAAATAGAAATAAAGGAAATCCTCTCAGCCCCTATGGACCAACACAGATTCCCATATGCCAATACATGCGAGGATCTCTTCATCAAGTGGTCAAAGTACGAGAAGAGTCATCCACTCTATTAGAACCACTAGACAATCTCAATAGAACAAAGAGATCAAGTGCCATGTGTCCTTCTTTTGTTTTACTTAACAAAAAATTTAGTAGCTATTTTAAGTTATTAATTCTTTATAAATAGGGAGATCGACCTTTTGGGAATGGTCGATGGTTTTGGGTAAGGACCATATTTTTTGAGAATTGTAAAGAATTATTTCCGAGCAACTTTAATTAATAAGTTTTGTTTAGAACCAGAGACAAATTTTATTTTCATGAAAGGCGTTATGTGATTGGATTGAGGAGGAACTACTTCCATCTTTGAATTCAGTAGTTGATGCTGTAATGAATAAGAGTTTATGAATCTATTGATAAGCTATATTTTTCAATATTTTAACAATTCTTTTGTTCTAAATGATGAAAAGTGAATTGTTGTGTTAATATGTGATTGATGGTAGAGCTAAGGAAAATATTTTTCTTGCACTCATATTATTGCATGCATATTTTATTTCAATAATTGTATCTCAGTCAATGTGAAATACCAGAAAGTTAACGTATTATTACTAGACTTGTAATATGTGTGAATATCATTGTATGCATGCTAGAGAACAAGGGTTATCCCATGCTCAACCTTATTTAGTAGTTAAGAATCCCCTCTATCAGTTCGTTTATACCATCACACCTTACTTTATCAGACTCATCTAATAAAATAAAAGACAAAAAGAGAAACATTTAAATCTGAAGAAGGAACTTTCACAAAAAGATATCCTATCAATCACTAAGTAAATCCCATCGGTAAATGAGCTAGATCGAAAGATCTGGAGAACCATTCCACCCATCAAACACTACAGAGTCTAATTGGGCCTCTAAGGCAGGTTTGGTTCCTACTTTTGAGTTAAAGGGATATCAGACCCCTCAACACAATGTAATGGTCAATGTTGACTTTGTCAAATAGTGTCACAACCATCATTGAATCGTCTCTCTTGTGATGATAGCCAAAGGTCGTCACAAGAGAGATGAGATTCCACTATCTTCACATTCGTCATTCTTGCGACATACAGTTGGTTTCATCACAAGAGAGACGAATGCGAGCTAGATTTACAAAAAAATTTAAAAATTCAACTCTTTATCTTCAATTTTGCAACGAAAGGTTACTTTCGTCGCAAGTAGTCATTGCAATTTTTTCAATATGTAGTAGTGACTATATTCTCAAAGACTTTGATCAGAAATTTGAGAACTTCTAAATGTTTTATCTAACATAATGTTTTTGGCACTTTATGGAACAATAATTTAAAAATATCTTCTAATTGCAGTCTATTTTGCGTTGTCTCTATTTGTGGATATTGTTAAATGTTCTAATGAATGCTATGATGGATATATCAATCCTTTACATTATGTGTGCATATTATCTATTTATGTTGTGAATATTGTACATATGGGTTTCCTTTAAAACACCTGGTCCCCAATATCAAGTGTTGTTTTCCTTGAATGTGAATGTAAATACTAAGTCTGGTCCTTCTCAGACTTTATTTTGTTTTATTTTATTTTCATGGAATTATAAAAACAAGAGGAGCACCACCTCTTTAAAAATGTAGGAGGATTCATATCCTCGTGAGGTTGATCTTTGACTGTGAATAATCTTTTAGATCAACAACCATGTAAACCATAGTGGACAATTTTATAGTGGACTCCCAAACTTGGTTCGATCATGATCAATCCTCTTAGTCCTCGTCTCAATGTCTCTCGTCTTAGATAGGATTGAAGGACTTGGCATGGATCTATTGGGACACATGATTGTGTGAAGCCACATGTATTATGTAGGGGTGATTTTCATTTGTGGGGCCTAGTCCGGTCCATTTCATGCACACATATGTATTTCCATGTGTTTATTTTCTATTGAATTTGTAGGCATCCCTTGGCCATTGTGCATTATAATTTTTGTTCTCAACATGACATTCTCACAAAGTTTTCATCATTGCATGTATTTTAAGGTAGTTCATGGATCTCGAGGCAGTGATACCCAAAGGAAAAAATACAACAGAGGTTCAAAATGATTAGAAAACATTCTCGAGAAAAACCCATGCTGCAAAATTTTGATTGATGAAATATTGAAGGAGATATTGCTTCCTAAGGAGAAATCATCCCAATCATTCTAAAAAATTGTTGGGCACATATACCAATTCAAATGGTCAAAGAAATGGAACATTTGGGGTCTAGTTTCCTTGGAAATTTTTTAGCAAGTCAAAGATGTTTTTCTATCCAATCAAAACACATAATTTATTCACTAAATAACCAAATCATCCTCTTTGGGACAAAACATAACTCCTCATTTATGGATTTGACAAGTCAAACTAGTCATTGGAGAAGAAGAAATCAATGTGGACAAAAATATGACTGTTGTGATCATCTCTTAAGGTTGAAATGTCCCCAAGTTGGAACGTTGGTAACTCCTCCACCATAGCGCACTCTTCCCAACTTACACAACCTCTCTCTCTTCATGGAACACATCTCTCATGTGGACATATTCAATGGTCAAGTTTTCTAAAAAGGGATTTTATCTCATTTTTATCATGGAGTTATGTAATAAAAAATATATATTCATAGGTTTATCTTCCAACCAATTGTGGATGAGAAAACCAAGAAAGTTATATTATTTTATGAGGGAGGTAGAAACTAGTCGTTACAATAAAAACTATATAAGGTTAGCCCCTCCTCTCATTTTATTGTTGTTGAAAATTTGTGAGATCATAATGCCATATTTTGGAACTCAATTATCTTGTGTCACTATGGATTGTCTATTGTAATGTTTACATTTTTTGGTCATGGATTACTATAATTATGCTTTGATAGGGGTTCCTTAGAAGAATTGAAATATGTGACCAATCAATCCATTTAGGGGCTACATAGTCACGTGGAAGAAATAAAATATACTTTCATCTCCTTACTTTCTTTGTGGGCTCTTAGTGTAACACACCCAAGTTGTTGGATCAACTTCTTGGAATTAGCTTCAACCTAATGGTCTTTTATCACTTTTACACTAGTTGATTGGTTGTCTTGGAGACCATCCTGTAGAGGATCTCTCCTAGCAAATTCAAGGATGAACCTATCTCTTATTGAATTTTTAGTATTGGGGGTGATAGTCCTTCGAATACAAACCCAATAAACTAGAAATATATCTAGGAAAATCTTAAGCTTGCGGGGTCACAATCTCTCAAATTAAGAGACATCTTAAGGTAAAAATGTAAAAGTAAAATCCTTGAATTTCTTCAACCAATTAAAATGTAAATATTTAAATCATGTTTTACTATAAAAATACAAAAAAATATACTTTAGCTTTGCATTTCATTTTTATCTTTTATAAGCTAGTAGATCTTGGGTTTTTTGTTACTTGGGAATTTCCCTACCCCAAGATACATGTTCCCTTGAGTTTTATGATTCATTAGATATATTTTACAAGGGTTTACTTGAGAAAAAGTATGTAGATCTACGATATTACAACCAACAAAATTTTCAGATATACACTCTTGTGGACGAACAAATGGGTACACATTTGTTGACACTTGAATCCGTCAGGACCGAAATGACAACCTCATGAGGACATTAGTCCCCCTTCATTTTTAGAGAGGTGGTTCTCCTCTTTGGCTAAAATATGTATCTTTGAATATCTTGGAGTAGGGAGAGTGTTAGGCAACAAACACCAAATATATATTGCTTGGATTTATATGAAACTGGTTCTTCAATAACCCAATATGATCTTTATGTTAGCAAAATTATTTTTACAATAAGAAAATATTTAATGAGGGATTCAACATCAAAATTAAATTGTGATCAACATCACACACAATCTTCTTAATTATATATAAATGCATCCATATATTCTTCATGAGAAATAAGAGAGAATGAATTGATCATCTCAAAGAAATTCGATAGAGTACAAAAAATCTTATGCTCTTATCTGTGATGAATTCATAGCTCAGGTTTATTTTATTATTTTCAAGAAAGAATTCCCAAGACTGTTGGTAGAAACCAAGAAAATGATCTCAAAATTAGGCCACTGGTACCTAGAGGAAACCACGACTTATATTAGGGTGTTTAGGGCCACCGACACACCACATTTACTCCCTTCTCATGTCCCAGGCTGGCTCATCATAGGAGAAATCTGTTACCAGACCATCTTGCAGGGCTATAATGCCACTTTGGTTAAAGACAAGAAACAAGCGTTCATACCCTATGGTTTCCATGTAGGGTTTTGCATAGTGAGAATGTCATGTTATTCTTCCATGAGATCCTCATTTGCTTGATCATGTTCCTCAACATGTACAACATCATTTATACTAGTACTACTTGGTGCAATATTCTGCAGAAATTTAGAGGGAAACTCTAATTTTATAATTACAAACAATCATGCAAAATTAGTGTGTGTAACAAAAAATTCAAACAATATATATACATATAAATATAATTTTATATAAAACCAACAATATAAAAACAGATAATGAATATATAGATAATTACCATGGGATGATATTCATTCGATCCCCCATCAATGTGCCCATATTTCCTATAATGTTTTGTAGCTGTTTCTATTACAATTCTCACGGTACATGTAGTGCAACATTTTTTGCAAGGGAAATAACATCTACCATCACCCTTTTCACCCACTTTACTTTTTTTCCCATTTCTAATATTCTGTGACATTCTTCCACAAAAAAATACCCTTTCTGAATTGTCGTTGTTATAGCAAGATTGTCACAACATCTCTAATTTGCAAAAAATATTTATAGATATATTTTTCGTCACAAGAGCGACGAACATTGACCAAGTCAATGTTGACTTTGTCAAACAATATAACGATCAATGTTGACTTTGTCAAATAGTGTCACGACCATCATTGAATCGTCTCTCTTGCTTCAATAACCAAAGGTCGTCACAAGACAGACGATATTCCACTATCTTCACATTCGTCATCCTTACGACATACAACTGGTTTCGTCACAAGAGCAATGAACGCGGGATGGATTTATAAAAAAATTAAAAATTCAACTCTTTATCTTCAATTTTGTGATGAAAGGTCACTTTCATCGCAAGTAGTCATTGCAAATTTTTCAATATGTAGTAGTGACTATATTCTCAAAGAATTTGATCAAAAATTTGAGAACTTCTAAATGTTTTATCTAACATAATATTTTTGGCACTTTATGGAACTATAATTTAAAACTCTCTTCTAATTGCAGTATATTTTCTGTTGTCTCTATTTGTGGATATTGTTAAATGTTCTAATCAATGCTATGATGGATATATCAATCCTTTACATTATGTGTGAATATTATCTATTTATGTTGTGAATATTTTACATATGGGTTTATTTTAAAACACCTAGTCCCCAATATCAAGTGTTGTTTTCCTTGAATATGAATGTAAATACCAAGTCTGGTCCTTCTCAGACATTGTTTTGTTTTATTTTATTTTCATGGAATTATAAGAACAAGAGGAGCACCACCCCTTTAAAAATGTAGGAGGATTCATATCCTCGTGAGGTTAATATTTGACTGCGATTAATCTTTTAGATCAACAACCATGTAAACCATAATGGACGATTTTATAGTGGACTCCCAGACTTGGTCTGATCATGATCAATCCTCTTAGTCCCCATCTCAATGTCTCTCATCCTAGATAGGATTTAGGCCTTGGCATGGATCTATTGGGACACATGATTGTGTGAAGCCACATATCTTGTGTAGGGGTGATTGTCATTTGTGGGGCCTAGTCCGGTCCATTTCATGCACACGTATGTCTTTCCACATGGTTATTTTATATTGAGTTTGTAGGCATCCCTTGGCCATTGTGCATTATCATTTTTGTTCTCAACATGACATTCTCACAAAATTTTCATCACTGCATGTCTTTGAAGGTAGTTCATGGATCTTGAGGCAGTGGTCCCCAAAGGAAAAATTACAACACGGGTTGAAAATGATTAGAAAAAATTCTTGAGAAAAACCCATACTGCAAAATTTTGATTGATGAAATATTGAAGGAGATATTGTTTCCTAAGGAGAAATCATCCCAATCATTCTAAAAAATTGTTGGGCACATATACCAATTCAAATGGTCAAAGAAATGGAACATTTGGGGTCTACTTTCCTTGGAAACGTTTTAGCAAGTCAAAGATGTTTTTCTGTCCAATCAAAACAAATAATTTATTCACTAAATAACCAAATCATCCTCTTTGGGACAAAACATAACTCCTCATTTATGGATTTGACAAGTCAAACTAGTCGTTGGAGAAGAAGAAATCAATGTGGACAAACATATGATTGTTTTGTTGATATCTTAAGGTTGAGATGTCACCAAGTTGGAATGTTGGTAACTCCTCCACCATAGCGCACTCTTCCCAATTTACACAATCTCTCTCTCTTAGTGGAACACTTCTCTCATGTGGACATATTCAATGGTCAAGTTTTCTAAAAAGGGATTTTATCTCATTTTTATCAGGGAGTTATGTAATAAAAAATATATATTCATAGGTTTAGCCTCCAACCAATTGTGGATGAGAAAACCAAGAAAATTATATTATTTTATTAGGGAGGTAGAAACTAGTTGTTACAATAAAAACTATATAAGGTTAGCCCCTCCTCTCATTTTATTGTTGTTGAAATTTTGTGAGATCATAATGCCATATTTTGGAACTCAATTATCTTGTGTCACTATGGATTGTCTATTGTAATGTTTAATTTTTTTGGTCATGGATTATTGTAATTGTGCTTTGACAAGGGTTCCTTAGGAGAATTGAAAGAGGTGATCAATCAATCCATTTAGGGGCTACATAGTCACGTGGAAGAAAGAAGATATACTTTCATCTCCTTACTTTAGTTTTAGGCTCTTAGTGTAACACACCCAAGTTGTTGGATCAACTTCTTTGGAAGTAGCTTCAACCTAATGGTCTTTTATCACTTTTACACTACTTGATTGGTTGTCTTGGAGACCATCCAGCAGAGGATCTCTCCTAGAAAATCCAAGGATGAACCTATCTCTTATTGAATTTTTAGTATTGGGGGTGATAGTCCTTCTAATCCAAACCCAATAAACTAGAAATATATCTAGGAAAATCTTAAGCTTGCGGGGTCACAATCTCTTAAACTAAGAGACATATTAAGGTAAAAAGGTAAAAGTAAAATCCTTGAATTTCTTCAACCAATTAAAATTCAAATATTTCAATCATGTTTTATTATAAAAATACAAAAAAATCATACCTTAGGTTTGCATTACATTTTTATCTTTTATAAGCTAGTAGATATTGGGTTTTTTGTTACTTGGGAATTTCCATACCCCAAGATACATGTTCCCTTGAGTTTTATGCTTCATTAGATATATTTTACAAGGGGTTACTTGAGAAAAAGTGTGTAGATCTACGCTATTACAACCAACAAAATTTTCAGATATACACTCTTGTGGATGAACAAATGGGTACACATTTGTTGATGCTTGAATCCGTCAGGACCGAAACGACAACCTCACGAGGACATTAGTCCCCCTTTGTTTTTAGAGAGGTGGTTCTCCTATTTGGATAAAATATGTATCTTTGAATATATTGGATTAGGGAGAGTGTTAGGCAACAAACCCCAAATCGTTATTGCTTGGATTTATATGAAACTGGTTCTTAAATAATCCAATATTATCTTTATGTGTAGAAAAAGTACTTTTACAATAAGAAAATATTTAAGGAGGGCCTCAACATCAAAATTAAATTGTGACCAACATCACACACAATATTCTTAATAATATATAAACGCATCCATATCTTCTTCATGGGAAATAGGAGAGAATGAATTGATCATCTCAAAGAAATTTAATAGAGTACAAAAAACCTTATGCTCTTATCTGTGATGAATTCATAGCTCAAGTCTATTTTATTATTTTCAAGAAAGAATGCCTAAGACTGTTGGTAGCAACCAAGAAAATGATCTCAAAAGTAGGCCACTGGTACCTAGAGGAAACCACGAATTATATTCGAGTGTTTGGGGCCACTGACGCACCACATTTACTCCCTACTCATGTCCCATACTAGCTCATCATAGGATAAATCTGTTACCAGACCATCTTGCAGGGTTATAATGCCACTTTGGTTAAAGACAAGAAACAAGCGTTTATATCCTATGGTTTCCATGTAGGGTTTTGCATAGTGATAATGTCATGTTCTTATTCCATGAGATCCTCATTTGCTTGATCATGTTCCTCAGCTTGTACAACATCATTTCTATGAGTACTACTTGGTGCAATATTCTGCAGAAATTTAGAGGGAAACTCTAACTTTATAATTACAAACAATCATGCAAAATTAGTGTGTATAACAAAAAAATCAAACAATATATATATATATATATATATATATATATATATATATATATATATATATATATATATATATATATATATATATATATATATATATATATATATATATATATATATAT
>JZKD02S0200295.1:1017913-1030435 GCA_000966675.3 Picea glauca | reverse complement strand
GATCCCCCATCAATGTGACCATATTTCCTATAATGTTTTGTAGCTATTTCTATTACAATTCTTACGGGACGTGTAGTGCAACATTTTTTTCAAGGGAAATAACATCTACCATCACCCTTTTCACCCTCTTTACTTTTTTTTCCATTTATAATATTCTCCGACATTCTTCCGCAGAAAAATACCCTTTCTGAATTGTCGTTGTTATAGCAAGATTGTCGCAACATCTCTAATTTGAAAAATATTTATAGATATATTTTTCATCGCAAGAGCGATGAATGTTGACCAAGTCAATGTTGACTTTGTCAAAAAATGTAATGGTCAATGTTGACTTTGTCAAATAGTGTCACGACCATCATTGAATCGTCTCTCTTGCTTCAATAACCAAAGGTCGTCGCAAGAGAGATGAGAGTCTACTATCTTCACATTCGTCATTCTTGTGACATACAACTGGTTTCATCACAAGAGCAACGAACGCGAGATGGATTTATAAAAAATTTAAAAATTCAACTCTTTATCTTCAATTTTGCGACGAAAGGTTACTTTCGTCGCAAGCAGTCGTTGCAATTTTTTCAATATGTAGTAGTGACTATATTCTCAAAGACTTTGATCAGAAATTTGAGAACTTCTAATTGTTTTACCTAATAGAATATTTTTGGCACTTTATGGAACGATAATTTAAAAGTCTCTTCGAATTGCAGTCTATTTTGCGTTGTCTCTATTTGTGGATATTGTTAAATGTTCTAATGAATGCTATGATGGATATATCAATCCTTTACATTATGTGTTAATATTATCTATTTATGTTGTGAATATTTTACATATGGGTTTCTTTTAAAACACCTAGTCCCCAATCTCAAGTGTTGTTTTCCTTGAATGTGAATGTAAATACCAAGTCTGGTCCTTCTCAAACTTTTTTTTGTTTCATTTTATTTTCATGGAATTATAAGAACAAGAGGAGCACCACCTCTTTAAAAACGTAGGAGGATTCATATCCTTGTGAGGTTGATATTTGACTGCGAATAATCTTTTAGATCAACAACCATGTAAACCATAGTGGACGATTTTATAGTGGATTCCCAGACTTGGTCCGATCATGATCAGTCCTCTCAGTCCCCGTCTCAATGTCTCTCATCCTAGATAGGATTTAAGGCCTTGGCATGGATCTATTGGGACACGTGATTGTGTGAAGCCACATGTCTTATGTAGGGGTGATTGTCGTTTGTGGGGCCTAGTCCGGTCCATTTCATGCACATGTATGTATTTCCACATGGTTATTTTATATTGAGTTTGTAGGCATCCCCTGGCCATTGTGCATTATCAATTTTTTTCTCAACATGACATTCTCACAAAGTTTTCATCATTGCACGTCTTTTAAGGTAGTTCATGGATCTTGAGGCAATGGTCTCCAAAGAAAAAAATACAACACGACTTGAAAATGATTAGAAAAAATTCTCGAGAAAAACCCATACTGCAAAATTTTGATTGATGAAATATTGAAGGAGATATTGTTTCCTAAGGAGAAATCATCCCAATCATTCTAAAATTGTGTTGGGCACATATACCAATTCAAATGGTCAAAGAAATGGAACATTTGGGGTCTACTTTCCTTGGAAATTTTTTAGCAAGTCAAAGATGTTTTTCTATCCAATCAAAACAAATAATTTATTCACTAAATAACTAAATCATCCTCTTTGGGACAAAACGTAACTCCTCATTTATGGATTTTACAAGTCAAACTAGTCGTTGGAGAAGAAGAAATCAATGTGGACAAAAATATGATTGTTCTGTTGATCTCTTAAGGTTGAGATGTCCCCAAGTTGGAACGTTGGTAACTCCTCCACCATAGCGCACTCTTCCCAAGTTACACAACCTCTCTCTCTTAGTGGAACACATCTCTCATGTGGACATATTCAATGGTCAAGTTTTCTAAAAAGGGATTTTATCTCATTTTTATCATGGAGTTATGTAATAAAAAATATATATTCATAGGTTTAGCCTCCAACCAATTGTGGATGAGAAAACCAAGAAAATTATATTATTTTATTAGGGAGGTAGAAACTAGTTGTTACAATAAAAACTATATAAGGTTAGCCCCTCCTCTCATTTTATTGTTGTTGAAATTTTGTGAGATCATAATGCCATGTTTTGGAACTCAATTATCTTGTGTCACTATGGATTGTCTATTGTAATGTTTAATTTTTTTGGTCGTGGATTATTGTAATTGTGCTTTGATAGGGGCTCCTTAGGATAATTGAAAGAGGTGACCAATTAATCCATTTAGGGGCTACATAGTCACGTGGAAGAAAGAAGATATACTTTCATCTCCTTACTTTCTTTGTGGGCTCTTAGTGTAACACACCCAAGTTGTTGGATCAACTTCTTTGGAAGTAGCTTCAACCTAATGGTCTTTTATCACTTTTACACTACTTGATTGGTTGTCTTGGAGACCATCCTGTAGAGGATCTCTCCTATAAAATCCAAGGATGAACCTATCTCTTATTGAACTTTTAGTATTGGGGGTGATGGTCCTTCGAATCCAAACCTAATAATCTAGAAATATATATAGGAAAATATTAATTTTGTGAGGTCACAATCTCTCAAACTAAGAGACATCTTAAGGTAAAAAGGTAAAAGTAAAATCCTTGAATTTCTTCAACCAATTAAAATTCAAATATTTCAATGATGTTTTATTATAAAAATACAAACAAATCATACCTTAACTTTGCATTTCATTTTTATCTTTTATAAGCTAGTAGATCTTGGGCTAAAAGATGTATCTTTGAATATATTGGATTAGGGAGAGTGTCAGGCAACAAACCCCAAATCTTTATTGCCTGGATTTATATGAAATTAGTTCTTCAATAACCCAATATGATCTTTATGTGTAGCAAAATTCTTTTTACAATAAGAAAATAATTAAGGAGAGATTCAACATCAAAATTAAATTGTGATCAACATCACACACAATCTTCTGATTAATATATAAACACATCCATATCTTCTTCATGAGAAATAAGAGAGAATGACTTGATCATCTCAAAGAAATTTAATAGAGTACTGCAATTAGTAATAAAAGAGAAATTGATAGGTCAACCTCAAATATCTCATACTTAAAACTCAAATTTACAAGATACAATTAAGATCAACCCTGAAGAAATTCTTTGTGGAGTTTATTCATGAGAAATATTATTGATTACCAAAAATTTGATAGCCATGTATGTGGTTGCAAATACTCCATGATCATACAAGAAAAGTCTGTACAAGAATACAAGAAAAACACTCAACAACTCAGCCTTGTGCCCAACTCTAAGATTCAATCATAAAGCTATGAGAAGTGGTGGAGAAGAATATAAAGAATGGAGAAGATGGTGATTTCTTTCTTTTGAACAAAAACTAAATTGTGTATCCATGGATGTACCTTATTCTTCCTCTGATCTTCTTCCCTACCCCTTTGACAATACTTATTATTCCAACCCTTGATGAAGCCTCTCTTCTCCTTTTAAGAAAAGATTTTCTAACCACTTGAGTAGTTAGGGTTTTCTTCTTCTCTTGAAATTCCTATACAATTTTCTTCTTGGAAAATTCACTTTAATTAATGCCTCATTAATTATTCATTAATGAACTCACATCATTAATATAATTATATTGAAAATGGTTCCCTCTCATTTTTAATAAAAGTTTTAATTAAAATTTTATTTTTTTTAAATTTAATTAATATCCCTTTAAATGATGATGATTGTGTTTTAATTTTATGGGAATGATTATAATTTTTTTATCCATGGAAATCATTTCATATATTATATTTATCATCTTGTATTTCCAATGATATAAATTTTTTCCAAATCTGTCACCCCGGATCTTAATATATGAGCTCGTGAAGTTGAGTTGTCACGTAGTCCCACTAAAAATGCAGCTGAATGATATTTTAATTTATGAGAAAAATTTATAAGTTTTCACCACTTGAAACCTATACCACCATATTCTACATCAAAATACCTTTCCAACGATATAAAGTTTTCACGATTCTGACACCTGGAGCTCAAGTTATGACCTCCGCAAGATCAACACTTAGACACCGTCGATCAAAATTGATGGGAAAATGTGGGCCTTTGGATGAATTTCGTGCTTCCCTTCATAAAATTCAATTTTTTGGTTTAAAAGTCTGTCCCACATATATTGGGATATTATATTCTTCATGATATACAATACTAAGTGTTTGATACACTTAGCAAGAAACATGAGAAGAGAATAAATTATGGAGCTTGGAGGATTCGACCCTTGGAAAATTGTCGAATAAAATAATAATGTTTTGGAATCCCGTCGTTCTCCACCTCATGCCCATAAGCATGATGATTCATCCAATAATATCAAGCCATGTGTCTCTCTTTTTGTATGCTTCCACGTGTAATGATCCAATAATAATATTCCACGTGTCTCCCTCCACGAGTTGCCATGTGTCACAATTCCATGCTTCCATGTTGAATGTTCTTATTGGTTCATCGTTTAAATGAAAAAAAATCTGGAATAATGGTTAATTAAAGGATATCAAGAAGAAGGGTGAGTGAGGGGAATGTTAATATTTAAGCTATTATTAGGTTTCTTTTCAATTTACTATATAACCATAGTATAGATAAGATCACTGAGAGAAATACAATCACAAAGGAAACCCTCATGGGGGAGAAAAACCAGCAAAAAATACCTTAATATAGATAGCCAATACAATGCCAAGACAATAAACCAAACACTAGGGAATATCATCCATTGATCAATGTGCCTCTCTCTTCCTTCTTATCCCAACTGCAGCTACCAAACTTGTGCACTAAGTGAGTGAATGAGTGAGTGAACAAATGAGGCGATGACTTCCTTTATTTATACAAGCTGGAAGGTGTTGGAAAGGTGTCTCTTCAATGGGCAGGACCGACTTTTCTTCTTAGTGGTTAAAACCACTTTAATTAGCCTATGGGCCAAATTCTTAATTTGCACAATATATTTAGGGTTTGACCAATCCACAAAAGGGGATTTGGTCAATTACAATGCCTGACATGATCAATCCATAAAAGGGGATTGATCTAATGAATAATAACTCAATAAGATATTGACATCATTCTCGGGTTACACTGGTTAACAAAACTAGGTACCTTCATTTTAAACATAGAAAAAAAGTTTGTGACTTTTTCCTATAAAAAGAAGATGATGACTCTTCAAGACATTACTATGAGGTCAAAATCGATAACACCTTCATCAAAATACTTCAAATATATCTCTAAGGTGATCCTTCCAGATAATCAGAACTCGATATCAAAGATGCAAAAAGAATATGATGAAGTTATTGCTGATAAAAACCAAGAAATATCTCGCTTAAAAAATCATAGTGAAAAACTACTTCCTCAAATTAAGAAGTCAAGGAATACAAAACAACGTGTCCAAGAGTTGGAGCAAGAGAATCAAGATCTTGGGAATAAATTATCAAGAAAGGATGAACAAGCTTCTCGTTTGAAGAACCTTAATAAAAAAGTGCTTAAATTAAAAAGATGAAAGATGAAAAGCTAAAGAATCGAAATATTATAAATAAAGTCGGAAAATCAGAAGATGAAGAAGAACTTTCACGCCTAAGGGTTCATAATCAAAATTTACTAACACAAATTAAAAAGTTGAAGCATGATAAGAAGACTTTACAACAAAATCTAGATCACAAAACATCATTAGTCAATAAGGAAACGATGACAGACCCAATCAACCTTACAACTCAAAAGGATGAAAATCCAGCTAATGTAAAGAATTTTTCAAATGTCGAGGTACAAACAAACCATAGATATGAAGAAGAATCAATTCCAAAAGTTAATCAAGAAAAAGATGCAAGTATAAGAAATAAAGATCAAGTTGCAAGGATTCCTTATCAACATCCTAATCACAAAAGTAGATATTTCAACCAATCAATGTCTCAACAGAAGGAAATGATAGATATTCCGAAGAATATTACTTCCAGTACAAGTGATGCTCAAAGTAGATGTTATCATAAGAGTCAAAATACATCAAGTTTCTTTCAAGAACCCTATAAACACACAGTTCCACAAAAGATCGAACTAGGGTGGGTAGACTCTTTTACAATTCAACAATTTTGCTCAATACTTAAAAGATCCTATCGTCTCAGGTCCTCAATGATCACTAGATTAAATATGAAGGATCAAGAGACAATATTACAAGCCAGAGCAAGAGATAAGTCTTCCATAAGTATGCTTTGAGGAAAAAACATTTTTAAGAGGAAGGTAATGTTATGAACATAAATATACATATAAATAAGATATAAATAGATAATGATTAAATAATAGTTAGTAATAATGAAAAGACATGTCTCAAAGGACATGAATGCTAGTAAGGACACCCCTGTGTGGGTAGATAAGCGAGCCCTCATTCTCATTGTATACATATCATCTATCATTCAATTATATTTACCATCCTTAATGGATTATTGTGTATTATCCTATTTATACTAGATATTCTTATAGTTGTCAAACATGTTGTTTGTCACATTGGGCCACATAAGAACTTATCCATATATGAAGGAAACTCTGAAGCCTTTCTTCTCTAAAGCTGAGATAGAAAGTAAGTTCTTTGTCAAACCTAGTACATATAGTACATTCTTCATCTTCATTGGGGTCCCTGAATCAAGTTTGTAATTTGATTCTCCTACTCCTTTGATAGGGTATTGATAATCATCTCCAAGTGTAACTTTACGGGGAAAATTATTTTCTGTAAGGAAAGAGAGAATGTCTCTTTGACCTTCCATGTGATTGGAATCACCACTGTCTATGATCCAAGTGTCCTCACTAGGTGACACTGATCATGAGAGGGCATAGATTAAGACATAGTCTTCAATCTATTCTTTTATCATCTTTATGGGTGGCTCTTCATCTTCAACTGTATGGACATGGTGCCTCTTTTTTCTCTTCTTGTATTCTTCTCATATAGATGGAAAATTCTTAGAAATATGTCCCATCTTGTCACAATGGTAACATTGGTAGGATGAGAAATATTTTTCTCTTCTTTGACCTTTCTGAAACTTCTGGAATCTCCTTGGAGGGTGAGATTCTTTATGTATGAATTTGTTTTGGGGGTGAGACTCCTTATGTTGATGAGTTTMTTTCTGGAAGTAAGACCTATTTCTTCCTCCTTGAGTATGAGTATCTAGGGATTTATCTTCATATCTTGATAGTAATGCTTCTCGGTTAGCTACTCTTGCTTCTTCTTGAACACATTCTTCCCAAAGACTGTCAAAGTTTAATTTCTCCTTTTTGGAAAAAATAGTTTGGATGAATGCATCCCAAGGTCTTGTGAGACCATTAATGGTTGTCATTATAAGTTATCTTCATCTAGAGTATCATCAATTGCTTCTAGCTTTTCTTTGAATTATGATATTCTAGAGAAATATTCCTGAATTGTCTCTCCTTTCTGCATCCTTGTACTTTTGAGTTGAGTTCTTAGATTCATCTTTTGATTGATGTTCTTTCCTTCATACAATATGGTTAGGGCATCAAAAATTTATTTTGGAGTCTTCTTTGAAGCCACTTGAGGAATCAAGTGATCTTTAATAGAATCTAAAATGATTCTTTTGGCCCTAACTATGTCCTTTTGGTGTTTATCTTTAGCTGCAGCATCGGTAAGTTCTGGTACATCTTATTTAATGAATCTTGCTAGGTAATTCTCTTCAAGAATGAGTGAAACCCTATACTTCCAGTCACTAAAGTTTTCCACACCTTCTAGCTTCTCAACAACCTTAGTGCTTGCAAACATCTTTACCTGGAGCGAGGAAAATGACCAAAAATTGAAAATGCTTAGAATTTAATTTTGAACTTACCAAGAGGTGTGCTTGGCTGAGGCGGGTAGCTTGGTGCAGTTGGATTTCAGAAAATCCAAAATTTCCCCCTTCAAACTGGACCAACACAATTATGGATTGGTACTTCTGGTACTGGTTCTAGTTTCCTGGTACTTTTGGTTTTCTGGTACCAATGAAAACTAGGGTTTCACTTTATGGGAGTTCTATCCACTGAAAAGGTGTGCTCAAGGTTCCAAAGAGTTCCCTAGGCTAGGGCACACTTTTCTAGATGATTTTTAGGCTGATATTCCTCTTCAACAAAAGCCCTAATTTTCTTGTACGACATCAGTGATGTTTTTCTTTATCCAGTGAAAGATGCTCTCTTCAGCTTAGCTCTGGTTTTTTATTAAGGTTGGTTGTCATTGATGTCAACCCCTGAAGAAAGTTCGATAGCAAATTCCAGTAGCCCAAAGGTTTGGGTAATGGACCCAAGTTTGTTTGATGTAAATATGACTCATTGTTTCCTTATCATGGTTGATAAGAAGTACAAATGGATGAACTCCAAAGTGGTCCTCTTATGGTGAAAGCCCTCATGGGAATATGCTTTGTGGATTGAGTTATAGAACCCATGCTTAATTGTTGAATAATGAGATGAATGTCAGTGAATTTGTCAGTGAAAATATCCTAGATGGATAGAGGTTGTCATGCCATTTCCAGTGGTATATGGAACGCCACTCCTCATGGTTAGAGATTTATGGCCATATGAAGTTGGAGAACCCTCATGAGTCATATAAAATCCCCTAAAAGTCAAAGAATTTGAAAAATAAATTATTTAAATATTAAATTAAATGGAGAACTCCCTAAAATAAGGAAAGTGTAATGCTACATGAAAGTATAAATAAGAGGCAAATCTCTCTCATTTAATCACACTTGAACATATTGAATATCTTTTGTTGTGTGAGGCTTATTGAGAGTATTCATTGATACATCTGAAGTTGAGAAAGTTTGAGGTAGTATGAAGGGTTGACAACGAAATTCTCAGAATTACAATGAATACTAAAAAATCCTATTAGGGTTCATACATATTGAGGCATACACAGGCTGACAGTGTATTAAGGTGTGTATGTACATGAGATGACAGTGTATTAGGGTATGTACATGTTGGTAAATCCATGGAAACTTGAGAATATGAAAATGCAAAGGTTCTAGATTCTGAGATCAATCTCTCAAGAAGGTCTATAGTGCTCAGATACATCATATCTATCCATTGGTTCAAAAGGTATGTCTTATTTATATGAATAGTTGGATTTTTATGTATGCATGAGAAATGGTTATGGAGATTTGAGGATTCTCCCTAGAGAGACTAGTGGCTGCATGGGGTCTTCTGCATAAGTCATATCTACAGAAATACAGTGCTGGTATATTTATCATTGATAATTCTTGTTGAGTCACATCTTGTATTTCTTAGAATATGGCTAAGGGTTTGTGGTACATGGTTGAGAGCTTGTATTTGTGAAGTGGTTGATGTATTGAGAGGCTGAATATCATAAAGGGTTTGATAACTAGATCAAGTGAGAGTTATTATACTTGTTCATGAATACACACACCTATATGGCACATGACTAGAGAGAGATATATATGCTTTGGGTAAAGGTTATGTATGAGGATGCATGCACAAGGAGAAGTTACAGTCTGGATACAGTGACATGTTACAAATCTATGTGAAATAAGTTACACAAGGTCGGAAGTTTTCAGAAGAAAGAAAACCCGAGTTTTCAGAAGGCATACACAGGTTGCATAACAGTTTGGTCGTGTACATATGTGGGCTACATTACAGATAGGGCGTGTACATACGTGTGATGAAACACTACATGTCGCGTACCTGCTATATTTTTGTTGATACATGTTTAGTTCAGGTACATATTGATTACAGGGAAATTGTACAGGTTGGATGCAGGTCAGTGGCACAGGTTGATACATTTTTACAATGGTATATCTCACAGTAATAGTGTGACAGTGGTTTCATCATTCTACTTCTACTTTAGGGTATTTGGATGGGGCAAGTATAAGTGGTTGTAGCCACCTTCTGGTTGTAGCTGGAGAACTTAGGGGGTTGTATCCTCCTTCTGGTTGTAGCTAGAGAATTGGAGAGTTGGAGCTTCCCTCAGGTTGTATCCTAAGAAACTAAGGGGTTGGAGCCTCCTTCCAGTTGCAGCTGGAAAACAAAGGAAGTTGGTGCTTCCAATGAATGTAATTCTTCAAGACATATAAGAAAAAACATTTCGTGGTTTTCTCCCGCTTTGGGTTTCCACGTAAAACACTGGTGTATTGTGTATGTGTATGATTGTTCATTGATTCATTGTTTATTTATTCTACAGTTATTGGATGATAATGCTACATTGATATAACACTTGGATTATATGGTTAAAAAGGATTAGATTGCTCTATTATTGATTCAACCCCCCTCTCAGTAATCCAACAATTGGTATCAGAGTGGGTTCCTTCAAAAATCACTTTAACCACTGAAAGGTAGATCATGGAGAGAAACAACTTGTACAAAAATGGAATACCACGGTTTGATGGACATAAGTATGCATTTTGGAGCATAAGGATGAAGACATATATATGGGCACATGGATTTGAAATTTGGAAATCAATTGTAGATGGATACACAGTACCGACAGCTCCACCAACAAATGAAAAAGTAGGTAAACTTGGTTAGAATAATTACAAAGCCACAAATGCACTTCTGAATGGTCTTGGTGAAACGATATTCACCAAAGTTGCACATTGTAAATCCGTAAAGAGATTTGGGACAAGATTCAAAATATTTATGAAGGAGATTCAAAAGTCAAAGAAGCAAAGCTTCAAACTTACAGAGGTCAGTTTGAACAACTTAAGATGAAGGAAGATGAGAATATTGCAGCTTACTTTTTACGAGTCGATGAAACAGTAAATGCAATCATAGGATTGGGAGAAGAAATCGAAGAATCTGTAATTGTTCAAAAGGTATTAAGATCTCTTCCTATGAGATTTTACCCTAAGATATCAACACTAGAATAAAGAGCAGATCTAAACTTAATAAGCATGGATGAACTACATGGAATCTTCACAACATATGAAACGAGAATTGAACAAAAAAATCCAGATGTAAAAGAAGAAGCCTTCAAAGAATCCAAAAGATCAAAGAAAAATGGAAAGCAACAAGTAAAAGAACATAGCACCAATAGTGACGTCTCAGAAGATGATGAAGAAGTGGCCAACTTTATCAAAATACTAAACAAGGGAACCGACAACAGGTATAGAGGCTACTCAAAAAACAAACAAACATATAAAGGCAAAATAACCACAAAGAAAGTTTTCAAGAAAAGCTTATGCACCAAATAAGACATCTCATCATTAGATGAAGATGAAGTCAATGACACTGAGACATAAAGAGTTCTATTCATGGAAGTAGAAGAATCTGACAAAGAAGACTCCGAAGAAGAATATGAAGAAGCCAAAGAAGAATATGAAGAAGTTGAAGAAGAAATTGAAGAGGCAGAAGTTGACTATCGAGAGCAATTGTTTAGTGCCATAGAAGTTATTAGAAGAGAAAAGAGGAAAAATAATAAGCTACAAGAGGAACTAGACAAGAAAGAAGACACTCGGGAATTATAACAAATGATCACAAATTTGAATGTTCAAATTGAAGATAAAATAATTGAAGAAGTACTCAAAGAACAACTAGAAGGAAGAGACAGGATCATAGGAAATTTGGAAGTAGAGATTGTCACATTAAGAAATAATATTCAAAAGAAAAATATGCAGAACAACTCAAAATTTTTGAATAACATTATCAACAGTCAAAGGCCTAATCATGACAAGTCCAGACTTGGATGCAATCAAACAGAAATGGGATCAAGCTCCAAAACAACAGAACAAGAAACATATCCAAAAAGCCATGAAAAAACAATCAAAGGGGATATGAAGGTCTACAGAGAAAATTACAGGGACACTCCTCCACCGAGAAGATTCAGATTTCAGAATCAACGACCAATAGAAATAGATAGGTCTCAGGAAGAAGAAGGATTCATAAGAGCACCTCCTTTCAGAAGGTATTCAACTCCCAGGTATCAAACTATATTTTTTGGTTTATGCTATGCATGTCATAATTTTGGACATAAAGCTGTAAATTGCAGAGCTAACAACATGAACATACACAAATTTGAAATTCATACACAAAAGGGTTATCCAAGAAGGCCTAGTGAAACACAGAGAAGAAGTTACAACATGATTGAATCATTGAGCACTGAAGTGGAATTATACAAGTGTAAAAACTTTGGACACGTGTCCAAATATTGCAGAATGACAATCCCTCCTAGAGAACCACAACATAACAACAACAATCACATACATGGAACTCAGAAAAGGACATGGATAAGAAAACAAAATTAGTACAACAATGAAGAATGCATAGTCGCTCTACAAGATAAGCAGAAGAAACGTGGTTGGTATGTTGACAATGGCTGTTCAAAACAAATGACAGGTGATAGAGACATGTTTCTTACATTAATAAAGGAAAGAGATGGACCGGTCTGCTTCAGAAATGATGATTCAGCTAAAATCATTGGAAAAGGCACAATCAGAATTGGGAACAAGAATACCAAGGCATAAAATGTTCTACTAGTAGAAGATATGAAACATAATCTTCTAAGTGTGAGTCAAAT
>JZKD02S0200295.1:987980-1009975 GCA_000966675.3 Picea glauca | reverse complement strand
TACATCAGATCTATCCATTGGTTCAAAAGGTATGTCTTATTTATATGAATAGTTGTATTTTGATGTATGCATGAGAAATGGTTATGGAGATTTGAGGATTCTCCCTAGAGAGACTAGTGGCTGCATGGGATCTTTTGCATAAGTTAGATCTACAGAAATATAGTGTTGGTATATTTATCATTGATACTTATTGTTGAGGCACATCTTGTATTTCTTGGCATATGGCTAAGGGTTTGTGGTTCATGGTTGAGAGCTTATATTTGTGAAGTCGTTGATGTATTGAGAGATTGAATATCATAAAGGGTTTGATGACTAGATCATGTGAAGGTTATTATACTTGTTCATGATTACACACACCTATATGGCACATGACTAGAGAGAGATATATATGCTTTGGGTAAAGGTTATGTATGAGGATGCATGCACAGGGAGAAGTTACAGTCTGGATACAGTGACAGGTTACAGATCTATGTGAAAGAAGTTACACAGGGTCAGAAGTTTTCAAAAGATATAAAACCCTAGTTTTCAGAAGGCATACACAGGTTGCATAACAGTTTGGTCGTGTACATACACGAGCTGCATTACAGATAGGGAACGTACATACATGTGCTACAACACTACATGACATGTACTTGTTGTATTTTTGTTGATACATGTTCAGTTTAGGTACAGATTGATTACAGGGAAGTTGTACAAGTTGGATGCAGGTCAGTGGTACAGGTTGATACAATTGTAAAATGGTATATATCACAGTGATAGTGTGACAATGGTTTCATCATTCTACTTCTACTTCAGGGCGGTTGGATGAGACAAGGATAGGTTGTTGTAGCCACCTTATGGTTGTAGTCAGACAACTTAGGGGGTTGTAGCCTCATTCTAGTTGTAGCCAGAGAATAGGGGAGTTGGAGCTTCCCTCAGGTTGTAGCCTGAGAAACTAGGGGGTTGGAGCCTCCTTTCAGTTGCATCTGGAAAAAAAAAGGAAGTTGGTGCTTCTAATGAATGTAATTCTTCAAGACATATACGAAAAAGCATTTTGTGGTTTTCTCTCGCTTTGGGTTTCGACGTAAACACTGGTGTACTATGTATGTGTATGATTATTCATTTGTTCATTGTTTATTTACTCTGAAGTTATTGGATGATAATTCTACATTGATATAACACTTGGGTTATATGGTTAAAAAGGATTAGATTGCTCTATTACTGATTCACCCCCCCTCTCAGTAATCCAACATTGATACCATGTTAATATTTAATCTATTATTAGGTTTCATTTTCAATTTAAATGATAATCATATCATAGATAGGATCACTGAGAGAAACACAATCATAAGATACACAACATTTATCCTGGGAAACCCTCATGGGGGAGAAAACCCAACAAAAACTTCCTTAATATAGATAGCCAATACAATGCCAAGACAATAAAGAAAACACTAGAGAATATCCTCCATTGAGAAATGCATCTCTCTCTTCCTTCTTATCCCAACTGCAACTACCAAACTTGCACACTGAGTGATCGAGTGAGTGAGTGAACAAATGATGTGCTGGATTCCTTTATTTATACAAACTGGTAGGTGTTGGAAAGGTGTCTCTTCACTAGGAAGGGCCAACTTGTCTTCTTATTGGTTAAAACCACTTTAATTAGCATGCGGGTCGACTTATTAATTTGCACAATATATTTAGGGTTTGACCAATCCAAAAAAGGGGATTTGGTCAATTACAATGCCCGACATGATCAATCCACAAAAGGGGATTGATCTAATGAATAATAACTCAATAATAAATAGAATAATCTTTGCAATTACAATATTTCAACAGGGAAGGGGAAGGAATTGTAGATAGTGTAAGTTAGAAGGGTATTTTATAGGCTGCGGGGATGGACGAGAAAGAAATAGAATATAAAATTTTCATGAACCTGTGAACCCGTGAACCCGTGGTTGTTTAGATGATGAAAAATGTACTAAGTGTAGAGGAGTGATCGGTTGGACTCACATGCAAAAGGAATAATATACTTTGGAGCCCGACACCTGCAACACGGTTGATGGTTTAAATGCATATCACAAAACTTGAGATGCAAACTGAAGGTTACAGAATATGGAGAGTGAGGGCTCGAACCCACAAACCTGCGAAATTGAAAAAATGGCTAAATTTTAAAACAGACTTATGAAATAAGAAATTAGGTGGAAATGAAATCCCTCCAACCCATGAACCTAATGAGAAAATGAGGGAAGTGTCCACAAAAAAACTAAGTGTGGAGACTAGTGGAGCATATGGGTGAAGAGTGAGGTAAAGTATGGAGAGAGAGATGTTGAGTGAAAATTCTAAGTATGGTAGAATTGTAATATAGGAGAGGAGAGGAGAACATGATACTTAGGAATATTCTTCAAAATCGAACCTCTGGACAAGATCTTGAGTAACTTAGGGTTACAGCAACATATTTATGATCTGAAAAATGCATGGTGAAGCTGAGACCGAGGGATACAGAGTGAACTTATAAAAGTTAAAAAAATGTCTTCTTTTGATATCAAGGCTTTTATGAATCCAAGAGAAGGAAAATATAGATGACCAAGTTTTGGTCAACAATTGGCTCCAAATGTGGGACAATGACCCCCCGTGGGTTGCTGAGAATCTAGAATCTCAGTTGCTTCCCTCTCCATTGGGCCATGCAATAAAATTCAATAAATTGCTGTAATTATTCTTATTTCTTGGAGTTATTTTCAAACTTCAATATAAAGACTGCCTTATTATGAAAAACTGAACTGAAGAAAAAAAATATGTACATACATGATCTACCTACCCTAACTTACTTGAAAGAAAGGGGCACCTTAGGTGTAGGTAGATTTCCAATGGAGCCATTCAAGCATTGATCTGATTTGTGGAATGAACTCCAAAATTATGAGATATGTTGGGAATTGTACCAATGAGTCAACGACACTCTCAATATGCATTGGAGAAAAATTATACCAAGTATGGTGAAGATTTTATTGCGTTGTTTGGCCAACAATGATCTGGAACCTATAAAATCAATTCTTGGCCAAGGAGTTTTTGACATAAGAATGTATTCATCCTTTTCTTTATTTACAACCACTTCCAAGGTTCTTGATTCATCAAAAATCTCTTGAAAAGACTCTTCTTTCTTGTAAAGGTGATCTTGCTCATCATTCTTCTCAAGATTCATTTCATCCATCAATTCTTATTGTTGTAAGTTCTCTTGTGATGTTTCATCATCTATTACAAGGTTGAAATATTTTTGTATGTTTGGTGGAGGCTCCTCAATTTCATTTTCAAATTCGCTGCTCGAAATATCTTCATATGGAGTATATAGGAGACTAAAATTTTCTTTTTGTAATTTAGAATTTTCATCTTCCTTTTTAGCAACATGACTTGACTTAGAAATTTCATCCACTCTTTGATTAGATTCTTCTTTAAAATTGGTGACTTCGTTATATTGCTTCCATATGGGAGAGGATGGGTGGGAAACAACATTTAAAACATCAACAAAAACATATGAATGCACCTTTGGGATGAACTTTTATGCAAATGAATCTTATAACAGATCCCAACTAGTAATGGAGTTAGGAATTAATGAACTATATCATTCAAGAGCATCCTCTTGTAGATTTTGTAGGAATAATCTCTTGATTAAGGTTGGTTGTCATTGATGTCAACCCTTGAAGAAAGTCCGATAGCGAATTTCGGTAGCACAAAGGTTTGGGTAATGGACCCAAGGATGTTTCATGTATAATGGTATGAGTTTTAATATATTTGAAGGTAATACTATTCTATATGTATATTACATTTCATTCCATTTCCGGTGGTATGTGGAACATCACATAACTCCTCACGGTTAGAGAGTTATGGCCATGAGAAGTTGGAGAACCCAGGTTTGGGTAATAGACCTGAGTTTGTTTGATGGATAATGGTATGAGTTCTGATATATTTGAAGGTAAGACTATTCTATATGGATATTACATTTCATGCCATTTCTGGTGGTATGTGGAACGTCACATAACTCCTCACGGTTTGAGAGTTATGGCCTTACGAAGTTAGAGGACCCTAATATGTCATCTAGAAGCCCCAAAAGGTCAAAGTAGTCAAAGTGGTTTAAGAGATTTTATAAGGTAAATAATAAAGTGAAGTGATGAGTGTACTATAATTCAAAGTGAATACAAAATAAATTATTTAAATAATAAATTTAAAGGAGAAATTAGAAATGGGTTAACCCTAAAATAAGGAAAGTGGGCAAAGTGACCTAGAAGATACTTTTAAGGAAGCTACTTGGAGAGTATAAATATGATGCAAGACTCTCTCATTTTACATAACACTTGAGCATATTGAATATATATAGGTGACTGAGGTAACCAAAGGATATCTAAGACGAATTTCAGAGGGAAGGTGAAGAAAAGAAGGCCAGAATTCAAGGGAGGATAAATTCTTTTGATGATGTTTTCTAAGGTATGTTATTTACAGGTCATCTCACCATTTTCGCAATTAATTTTTTTCTTGAATGATTCAAATCATGAAATTTATATTCATTGAGGAAACTTATCCAAGTATCTTTGGTAAAACTTCCAGCTTGTGGGTCATTGTATTTTTGTATTTACACTCCGTGGAAAATAGGGTTTATGGCTAGTCCTGAAATTAGTCTAAAACATGTGTTTCGGGTAAAAACATCATAAATTATTCATAAAAGATCCAAATTCAGCAAGAAAAAATGTTTTGGTTATATTATAGTCTGTATTATTCTATGTAACATTTTCCGATCCATTCAACAAATATTCCGTGCAGGGCACGTTCTACAAGGTCACTCTCTAGAATAAGCCAAAATTCAACAAGGTGTGTCATTTTTGCTATAACTCCTTTTCTGAGAGGTTCCAAGTAGTGAAACCTGGAGGAATTGCATAAACAAACTGAAGAACATTGTGTACTATTTTCATATCTTTATTCATTACTGGTACATAGTTATGATTATTTCAAGTTAGGGTTGTTGACTAATCCCAAACTAGTCATGTGAGACTAAAGACAAGTTTGATGAAAATGCCAGTCTCTTGTTGTGAAAGTTAAGGAAGGTTTGTAGTTATGTGATCATATACACCAGGTCTATTACAGAGTTACAAATCATATTTTGATGATGAAATTGATGAGGGCTTTTGGTTAAGGTACATGTTGGGTACATGGTTGAGATAAATAGTTGATGATTTGGCACATACATGAGGTGTATAGTTGATGATGTTGGTACATATTGATGATTCATGGTTGATGAGTAGTTGAAACATGATTGGTACATACTCGGTACATGGTTGGATGCAATTGTTTATGGTACAAGTTGATTACAGGTTGTTTGGTACAGGTTGGTGCATGATTGATGCACTTGTTTATGGTACAGGTTGATTACAGGTTGAGGTACAAGTTGATGCATGGTTGATGCATGGTTCAATTTTATTGGTACATGTTTACAGTGGTATATCTCACAGTGATAGTGTGAAAGTGGTTCCATCATTCTACCTCTACTTCAGGGTGGTTAGATGGGGCAAGGACAAGTGGTTGTAGCTGGAGAACATAGGGGGTTGTAGCCTACTTCTGGTTGTAGCTAGAGAATAGGGGAGTTGGAGCCTACACTCAAGAACTAGAACAAATGATCACAAATTTGAAGGTTCAAATAGAAGAAGATAAAAGAATTGAAGAAGCGCTCAAAGAACAACTAGAAGAAAAATACAAGATCATTGGAAATTTGGAAGAAGAGTTTGTCACATTAAGAAAGAATCTTCAAAAGAAAAATATGTAGAACAACTCAAAATATCTGGATGAAATTATCAACAGTAAAAAATCTCATCATGACAAGTTCGGACTTGGATACAATTAGACAGAAAAATGATCAAGCTCCAAAACAACAGAGCAAGAAAAATATCCAAAAATCTGTGTAGAAAAAATCAAGGGGGATATGAAGATCTACAAGGAAGATAATAGGGACACTCCTCCACCGAGAAGATTCAAATTTCAGAATCAACAATCGACAGATAGGCCTCAGGAAGAAGAAGAATTCATAAGAGTACCACCTTTCAGAAGATCTTCAACTCCCAGGTATCAAATTATATTTTTTGGTTTATGTTAAGCATGTAATAATTTTGGACATAAAGCTATGAATTGCAGAGCTAACAACAAGAACAAAAACAACTTTGAAATTCATAAACAAAGGGGTTATCCAATAAGACCTAGTGAAACACAAAGAAGAAGTTACAACAGGTTTGAATCTTTGAGCACTGAAGTGGAATGTTACAAATGTAACAATTTTGGACACATGGCCAAAGATTACAGAATGATAGTCCCTCCTAGAGAACCACAACAAAATAACAACATTCACAAATAGGAACCTCAGAAAAGGACATGGATAAGAAAACATGATCAATATAGCAATGAAGAATGCACACTCGCTCCACAAGCTAAGCAGAAGAAACATGGTTGGTATGTTGACAGTGGTTGTTCAAAACACATGACAAGTGATAGAGACAAGTTTCTTACATTATGAAAGGAAAGAGATGGATCAGTCTCCTTCAGAAATGGAAATTCAGCCAAAATCATTGGAAAATGCACAGTCAAAATTGGGAACAAGAATACAAAGGCAAAAAATGTTCTACTAGTAGAGGATACGAAACACAATCTTCTAAGTGTGAGTCAAATATGTGATCAAGGTCGTAAAGTTAATTTTGATTCACAAAAGTGAGAGATAAGAAAAGAAGGTTCAGGAAAATTGATTTCTACAACTATGAGAACTTCAAGCAACATATATGTGTTAAGTGAAATTGGAAATGAAAATTGTTGTCTAGGAAAGGAAGATGAAAGTTGGATATGGAACAGAAGAATGGGTCACATACATTTTGATAACCTTTTCAAAGTTAGCAAAAGAGAAGTAATCAAAGAAATTCCCCAGATCACGAAACCAACCAACACTTTATGCAAGCATTATCAACAATGAAAGCAAACAAAGACCAGGTTCAAATCAAAGGAATATTCAACAAAAAGACCATTGGAAATTGTGCATACAGATCTAGTTGGACCAACTACAACAAAAGACTTAAAAGGTGAGAAATACTTTATGTTATTAGTTGATGATTATACAAGAACGACCACAGTTTTCTTTCTTAAGAATAAGTCAGAAGCTTTTGAAAACTTCAAGATCTACAAGCAAATGGTTGAAAATGAAATGGATTAAAAAATCAAATTCTTGAGATCTGATAATGGAGGAGAGTTCACTTCAAAGGAATTTATGAACTACTGCAACAGTCATGGAATAAAAAGGCTATTCTTCATTGCTAGGACACCTCAATAGAATTGAGTTGTTGAAAGAAATAACATGACAATATAGGAAATGGCTTGAACAATGCTAATGGATTCAAAATTGAGAGATATTTTTTGGACACAGGCAATGCATACAACAGTTCACATTCAAAATAGAGCAATTCTCATAAACAACACTGACAAAACTCTTTACGAGCTATGGAAAGGAAGACCAACAAATGTAAAGCACTTCAAAGTTTTTGAAAGCAAATGCTACATCAAAAGAGAAGATGGAAGAATGAGAAAGTTTGACTCTCATGTGGACAAAGGAGTACTTGTTGGTTACTCAAGTACAAGAAAAGAATACAAGTGTTAGTAGTTACAACCTGAGATTGAACAAAGTGGTGGAAAGCATCAATGCAACAATTGATGAAACACGTAGACAAGAATTAAAGGAAGAAGAAAATGAATCAATGGATCAACTTTACGAAGAAGAAACAAAATATGAAAAAGAAGGGAAGATGAAGAGGATCTGACAAAAACATAAGAGTAAGTTCAGCAAGTAACTCCAAAAACACCCATCAGACGAGTACAGAAGAAACATCCTTCAGATCAGATTATCGGAAACAAAGACGCAGGAGTTTAGACTAGAAGAAGAATCTGTTCACCAGAACAAACACACCTAGCACTCACATCTATGATTGAACCAACCTATTTTGAAAAGGCTAGCGAGGATGAATTTTGGAACAAGGCCATGGATGAAGAATTGGATCAAATAGAGAAAAATGACACTTGGAAAATGGTTTCAAGACCAAAGGATAAGAATGTGATTGGCACAAAGTGGGTATACAAGAATAAATTGAATGAAGATGGATAGGTTACAAGGAACAAAGAGAGATTGGTATGTAAAGGATATGCACAGGTTGAAGGAATAAACTTTGAAGAGACATTTTCCCGAGTTGCCATAATGAAAGCAATCTGATTGATTTTAGCTCATGCATGCTCCAAAAATATTAAAGTGTATTAAATGGACGTAAAATCAACTTTTCTGAATGAGGAACTTGAAGAAGAAGTCTACATTGAACAACCAGAAGGATTTCAGTTGTCAGAGAACACAGATTATGTGTGTAAATTAAAAAAGGCCTTGTATGGTCTAAAACATGCTCCTAGAGCATGGTAATCTAGATTGGATAAATATCTACAATAGTCAGGGTTCAGAAAAGGAAGTGCAGACAACAACCTCTACATCAAGGTAAGTCAAGATAGTATTTTATTAATTGAATTTTATGTTGATGATATTATTTTTGGTAGTGATGATGACAGGTTAAGCCAGAAAATTGCAAAGGATATGCAGAATGAATTTGAAATGTCATTACTTGGAGAACTATCCTTCTTACTGGGACTTCAGATACATCAAAGAAACCAAGGAATTTGTATTTCTCAAACCAAATATATCAGAGAAATGCTAAAGAGGTTCGGAATGGAAGATTGCAAACCAGTTATCACTCCCATGCAAACCAATTGCAAGTTAAGCAAAGATGATGATTCAAAGTCTACAGATAAAAGAAAATACATGTCAATGATTGGTAGCCTACTATATGTGACAACATCCAGACCAAATGTAATGCAGGCAGTTGGACATGTGGCATGATTTCAAGCAACATCATAGGAATCACATGTGTTAGCAGTGAAGATGATTTTCATATATCTCAAAGGAACATAAGAGTTTGGATTATGGTACCCAAAAGGAAATGATCTATCTCTTATTGCCTACACAGATGGAGATTGGGCAGGTTGTATTGATGACCGATGAAGCACCAGTGGACAAAATCTCTACTTGGGTGAGTGTTTAGTATCATGGCTAAGCAAGAAACAATCATCAATATCTCTATCTACAACTGAGGTAGAGTATATTGCATCAACAACATGTTGTACACAAGTTTTTTGGATGAAACCAAATCTAACAGATATACAGGTTGAGTATGATGAGCTCATTCCAATCAATTGTGATAACACAAGCACCATCAGTATCTCAAAGAACCCGGTTATTCACTCCAAGACGAAGCACATTTCAATCAAGTATCACTTTCTATGGGAACAGGTTGCAGAAAAGAACATCAGAGTTGAGTATGTGGGAACAAAATAACAAGTGGGATACATCTTTACAAAACCACTTCCACAGGAAGACTTTGAGTATCTTCGCCAGAGACTCAGAGTTATTTCTACTCTAAAATGAATTATTTTGAATGCTTATCTTATATGTCTTAGATGTACACGAGGAAGCACCATAAAGAGGACAGTTCAGTTAGGGGGAGAAGCCCCATATAGAAAGATACCTTTGTCATTGATGACAAAGGGGGAGAGATTTATCATATGCAGAGGACAAAGGCATGATTCCAGGGGGAGCAATGGTCACAGAGATGCAAAGGACAAAGACATGGTTCCAGGGGGAGCATGAGTGATATGAATTAGTATTTCATGAAATTATTTCAGTATTGCATTAGAGTGTTTCCATCAATGCCAAAGGGGGATATTGTTGATTAAGGTTGGTTTTCATTGATGTCAACCCTTGAAGAAAGTCCGATAGCGAATTCTGATAGCACAAAGGTTTGGGTAATGGACCTAAGGTTGTTACATGTATAATGGTATGATTTTTAATATATTTGAAGATAATACTATTATATATGGATAATACATGTCATTCCATTTCTAGTGGTATGTGAAACGTCACATAACTCCTCACAGTTAGAGAGTTATGGGCATGAGAAGTTGGAGAACCCGGGTTTGGGTAATGGACCCAAGTTTGTTTTATGGATAATGATATGAGTTTTGATATATTTGAAGGTAAGACTATTCTATATGGATATTACATGTCATTCCATTTCTGGTGGTATGTGGAACACCACATAACTCCTCACGGTTTGAGAGTTATGGCCTTATAAAGTTGGAGGACCCTCATATGTCATCTAGAAGCCCCAAAAGGTCAAAGTAGTCAAAGTTATTTAAGATTTTCTAGAAGGTAAATAATAAAGTGAAGTGATGAGTGTACCATAATTCAAATTGAATACAAAATAAATTATTTAAATAATAAATTTAATGGATAAATTAGAAGTGGGTTAGCCCTAAAATAAGGAAAGTGGGCAAAGTGACCTAGAAGATGTTTTTAAGGAAGCTACTTGGAGAGTATAAATCAGAGGAAAGGCTCTCTCATTTTACATCACACTTGATACTATTGAATATATATAGGTGATTGAGGTAACCAAAGGATATCTAATCCGAATTTGAGAGGGAAGGTGAAGAAAAGAAGGTCAAAATTCAAGGGAGGATAAATTCTTTTGATGATGCTTTCTAAGGTATGTTATTTACAGGTCATCTCACCATTTTCGCAATAATTTTTTTTATAAAATGGTTCAGACCGTAAAATTGATAGGCCATTGAGGAAAAATATCCAAGTATCTGTGGTAAAAATTTCAGCTTGTGGGTCATTTTATTTTTGGAGTTACACTCCGTGGAAAATAGGGTTTGTGGCTAGTCCTGAAACTAGTCTAAAACATGTGTTTCGGGTAAAAATGTCATAATTTATTCATAAAAAATCCAAATTTAGTAAGCCCAAATGTGTTGGTTAGAGTATAGTCTGAAATATTTTGTGTAACATTTTTAGATCCATTCAAAAAATATTCCTTGTGGGGCACGCTCTACAAGGTCTCTCTTTAGAATAAGCCATAATTTAGCAAGGTGTGCCATTTTTTTCTATAACTCCTTTTATGAGAGGTTTCGAGTAGTGACACCTATAGGAATTGCATAGAACAAACTAAATAACATTTTGTACTATTTACAGATCTTTATTCATTACTGGTACATAGTTATGATTATTTCAAGTTAAGGTTGTTGAATAATCCCAAACTAGTCATGTGAGACTAAAGAAAAGTTTGATGAAAATGCTAGTCTCTTGTTGTGAAAGTTAAGAAAGGTTTGCAGGTATGTGATCATATACACCAGGTCTATTACAGAGTTACACATCATATTTGGATGATGAAATTGATGAGGGATTTTGGTTAAGGTACATTTTGGGTACATGGTTGAGACAAGTAGTTGATGAGTTGGCACATACATGAGGTGTATAGTTGATGATGTTGATACATATTGATGGGTCATAGTTGATGAGTAGTTGAAACATGATTGGTACATACTTGGTACATGGTTGAATGCACTTGTTTAAGGTACAGGTTGATTATAGGTTGGTGCATGGTTGATGCACTTGTTTATGGTACAAGTTGATTACAGGTTTAGGTTCAGGTTGATGCATGGTTCGAGTTTATTGGTACATGTTTACAACGATATATCTAACAGTGATAGTGTGACAGTGGTTCCATAATTCTACCTCTACTTTAGGGTGGTTGGACGGGGCAAGGATAGGTGGTTTTATCCACCTTCCGGTCGTAGCCAGAGAACATAGGGGGTTGTAGCCTCCTTCTGGTTGTAGCCAGAGAATAGGGGAGTTGGAGCTTCCCTCGGGTTGTAGAATGAGAAACAAGGGGGTTGGAGCCTCCTTCTAGTTGTAGCTGAAAAACAAAAGAAGTTGGTGCTTCCAATGAATGTAATTCTTCAAGACATTTAAGAAAAAACATTTCATGGTTTTCTCCCACTTTGGGTTTCCACGTAAAACACTGGTGTACTGTGTATGTGTATGATTGTTCATTTTTTCATTTCTTATTTACTCTGCAGTTATTGGATGATAATGCTACATTGATATAACACTTGGATTATATGGTTAAAAAGGATTAAATTGCTCTATTACTAATTCACCCCCCTCTCTGTAATCCAACATAATCTACATGTAACATCATCTTCAGTGAGGCTGAAATCATAACATGTACCTTTAAAATTAATCAAGTGTTTCTTTGCATCTTCTGAAGCATCCCCAAATAATGTAGAAAAAGTTTCAATAGGAATATTGAGCATTTGAAAGTCTATTTCTGGTATATTTAAAGAGGTATTATGAAATCACCTTTGTAACGTACCCAATCTCCCACAGGTCAGGCATACCACACCAAGAACACACCTCTTGGATGGTTTTGAATCTATGATAACAATTAGTTAATAAAGAAGCATGAAATACATACATACAATGATCAAGATTCATACTACAACATAAAAGACATGCACAACATTAACTAGAAAGCATGCATATTATAAGTACAAATATTAGGTATAATAATTTAATACACAACGAAAATAAATACACAAGCAGATGAAACCATAACAAAGAGCACTTTTATTTTATAGAAGAGAACCACTGAATGGTTGCAAACCAAGGCCGTTCCACCCAACTGTAGACATTGTTGTTCCAAGTCTCAACAACAATGTCACCCCCGAGCCAGTGCTATGAATCCACAAGGATGGTTCCAGAGTGTTACTCAGCTTCCCAATCCAGTCAGCACTCAAGCTCTCACAGGCTTCTCCAACACACATAACAATCCAAGTACCCAACTCTCTTCTACCCAGCCTACACCACCCAAGAGAATCAACCTCCACCCTTCTCTACCATGCAGTCTCTCAGGGAATACTTCTCCTTCCAGGGATCTAGTTCAACTGATCCAAAATATCCATGCTGGGACTCTCATGACTCACAATTGTGAGAAACTATTAACATAGGCCAAGCATCTCAGACATGCAAGCCTCAAATCATGGCTCGATTACACCAGCAATCTCTACAGCCAACAAAACTGTAGTTTTTATTCAACGATCCATTTCCTTTTCCGAGCCAAACACAAATGAGGAAAAATGAGTGAGTGAAGGAATGAATGAAGTGCAAACTCCACAAGAGAGGATGAACAATGAACAAATAATGTGAATGAACGTGTGAGGCAACCAACAACAACACTAGAATGGGGATGAGAATGAAAGTGAGCGAATGACCAAAACGAATGAGAGAATTAGCCAATCGGGGAACCCCTTCCACATACCAGGGACGATTTTTTGTAATTAGTGGGGATAAATAACCTCTTGGACTCCCCCCCAAGAGCTCACTTAACCGATTCCCCCCCCATTAAACAAAATGAGTAATTAAAAAAAATGAAATAAACACTTAGCCCCTCAAGCCCCCTCTCTTGTGGAATCATACCCCCCTATAACTCTAATACTTGTTTGTCTAGCATCCAATAATGTATTTATTTTTAATAATGATCACACATTACATTTCTTAGGCACACTGGCCTTTTAAGAATTGTTTGGGCACTCTTGCCTCTCAACAATGTAACAATACATTATTTAATATGGGGGCTCAAAACCCGGGGTGTTACAACCTCCTTCTTTGAGTATTTCTCCCTTTTGTTGAGTCTTGCAAAGTCATTGATGGGATTGATGAAGAGTATAAAGAAGCATTATGAGATGAATGAAACCAGTCGTTTTGAATTTTTTCAATGGAGTTGCCAGAGAGCTCATTCTCTCGAATCTTTGGTGCTTCTCGTTTCTTTTTGAAATTACAAAGAATATGAGACATGCTTAAAATAAACAATAATTTTCTTGAATCTTCTTTTCGAAACTTTGAGCCATGGAGATTTATGGTTCCTCAAATATCTTGAAAATAAATTGATCCCCAGTATGGTCACCAAAAATGTTGACGCTTGAATCTGTCAGGACCGAAACGACAACCTCATGAGGACATTAGTCACTCTTCATTTTTAGAGAGGTGGTTCTCCTCTTTTCGAAAATATATATCTTTAAATATCTTGGATTAGGGAGAGTGCTAGGCAACAAACCCCAAATCTTTATTGCTTAGATTTATATGAAAATGGTTCTTCAATAACCCAATATGATATTTATGTGCAACAAAAGTCTTTTTACATTAAGAAAAGATTGAAGGAGGAATTCCACATCAAAACTAAATTGTTATCAACATCACACACAATCTTCTTAATAATATATAAATGCATCCATATCTTCTTCATGAGAAATAGGAGAGAATGATTTGATCATCTCAAATAATTTTAATAGAGTACTGCAATTAGTAATAAAACATAAATTGATAGGTCAACCTCAAATATCTCATACTTAAAACTCAAAGTTACAATATACAATTAAGATCAACCCCGAAACAATTATTTGTGGATTTTATTCATGAGAAATATTCTTCATTACCAAAAATTTGACAGCCATGTATGTGGTTGTAAATATTCCATGATCATATAAGAAAAGCACTCAACAACTCAGCCTTGTGCCCAACTCTAAGATTCAAGCATAAAGCTATGAGAAGTGGTGTAGAAGAATAGAAAGAATGGAGAAGATGGATATTTATTTCTTTTGATTAGAATCTTAATTGTGTATCCATGGTTGTACCTTTTTCTTCCTCTGATCTTCTGTCCTACCCATTTGACAATACTTATTATTCCAACCCTTGATGAAGCCTCTCTTCTCTTTTTAAGAAGAGATTGTCTAACTACTTGAGTAGTTAGGGTTTTCTTCCCCTATTGAAATTCTCATACAAGTTTATTCTTGGAACATTCCCTTTAATTAATTCCTCTTTAATTCCTCATTAATAAACTCACATCATTAATATAAATATATTGAAAATGGGCCCCTCTCATTTTTTAATAAAAGTTTTAACTAAACTTTTATTTTTTTTTAAATTAATTAATTCCCCTTTAAACGCAGATGAAGGTGTTTTAATTTTATGGGAATTATAATTATTTTTTTAGCCACAAAAATTATTTTAGATATGATCTTTATCATCTTAGGTTTCCAACAATATAAACTTTTCTCAAATCCGTCGCCCAGATCTCAATATATGAGCTCGTGAAGTTGAGTTGTCATGTAGGCCCATTGAAAATGCAGTTGAATGATATTTTAATTTCTTCTAATTCGAAATACCTTTCCAATGGTATAAAGTTTACACGATTTTGACACCCAGAGCTCAAGTTATAGCCTCCGCAAGATCAACACTCAGACACCGTCGATTAAAATTGATGGGAAAATGTGGGTCCTTCGATGAATTTTGTGCTTCCCTTCATAAAATTAGACTTTTTGGTTTAAAAGTTTGTCCCACATGCATTGGGATATTAGATTATTCATGATATATAATACTAAGTGTTCGATACACTTAGCAAGAAACACAAGAAGAAAATAAATTATGGAGCTTGGAGGATTCGGCCCTTGGAAAATTGTCGAATAAAATAATATTTTTTTGGAATCTCATCGTCGTCCACCTCACGCCCAGTCACCATGTCATCCAATAAGATCACACCATGTGTCTCTCTTTTTTTATGCTGCAACATGTAATTCTCCAATAAGAATATTTCACATGTCTCCCTCCATGATTTTCCATTTGTCACACTTCCATGCTTCCATGTTGAATGTTCTTATTGGTTCATGGTTTAAATGACAAAAAAATTGGAATAATGGTTAATTACATGAGAGTAGGAAAAAGGGTGAGTGAGGGGAAGGGGGGGGATTTGTAGATAGTGGAAGTTAGAAGGGTATTTTATAGGCTGTGAGGACGGACGAGAGAAAAATCGAATATAAAATTTTCATGAACCCACGAACACGGGCACCTGCAAACTCGTGGTTGTATAGATGATAAAAAATGTACTAAGCGTAGAGGAGCTATCAGCCAGAGTCGCATGCAAGAGGAATGCGATACTTTGGAGCTCGACACCGATGACAAGGATGATGGTCGAAATGTAGATCACGAAACTTGAGGTGCAAATTGAAGGTCATGAAATATGGAGAGTGGGGGCTCGAACCCACAAAACTAAAAAAATTGCTAAGTGTTAAAATAGACTTATGAAATAAGAAAGTGGGTGGAAATGAAGGCCCACCAACCCGTGAACCTGATGAAGAAATGAGGGAAGAGTCCTGAAAAAAAAACTAAGTGTGGAGACTAGTGGAGCATATGGGAGAAGAGTGAGGTAAAGTATGGAGAGAGATATGTTGAGTGAAAATTCTAAGTATGGTAGAATTGTAATATAGGAGAGGAGAGGAGAACATGATACATAGAAATATTCTTCAAAATCAGACCTCTGAACAAGATCTTGAGTAACTTAGATAGATTTTTGATCCGAAAAATGCATGACGAAGCTGAGACTGATGGATGCAGAGTGAACTTATAAAATTTCAAAAAATGTCTTCTTTTGATATCAAGGATTTTATGAATCCAAGGGAGGGAAAATATAGAGAACCAAATTTTGGTCAACAACATTGTAAGTTTCTACTTCCTAAAACATTTTACTTTCATTCCAGATCTAATATATATGTTTAATATTTATTTTATGGTTATTATAGAGTAAAACTACAACCCAAGAAGCAATTTCATCGAATATATAGCAAATTTTGGGTTTTGATCCTAAAGGGAATTGAACCCCAATTCTTTAAAAATAATTTCCAGCCAGATGGAAATTAATTTTATAGTAGATATGAAGGCTCTAGAGCACCATATTTATTTATACTTTGTTTCCCTACCCTATAGACTCACATATCTATTAATCTAGTGTATTTCTACACTTGTGGGAGGCCTCAAAAGGCCATTCCTTTCATTGTTTTCTGCGTATTATGTTGTTTTAACAGGTTTGATATAACATGACAACGATGAAACACTTCATTTCCAGCCACTTCTTACAAGGTATTCATGTTACCAATCATTTAGAAACTGGTAAGAACATTCACCCCTCTCTCTTGTACTTGTTCATCATTTTGAGGATTGATGGTAAGTTACCTTATTGTTTGGTCACTTTGTTTTGTTCATTATATTTTGTTTCAAAAAACATTAAACAATTAACTCCTACCTTTGCCTAGTATAATCTGCTTAGGAACTGGTTTTGATACTCTTTGTGGTGAAGTGATAATTTGTGGGAAGCCTCCCAGAGCCTCTTAACGTAGGATTTTGGCTCAAACAAGAAAGGATAGTTGTTGTCGTGACGTTGGGAACCTATCCCCCATGTTTCTACCATAGAAGAGTACAAACCTTGGTGGTCTACTATTTTGTATGGTAACGGTCCCCAAAAGAGGTTTGCTCCACCAAGAGAAAATCATGTAGCTTAGGAGAAAGTGCAATTTGGTGGAGGAAGTTAACTTGGGGATGATTCCTTCTTGAAAGATGAGCACAACAACTATATTTTGTCCAAAATCGGACCATCTTCTCTCAACGACTAGTTTTCCCACTCGATCCTTGAGAACATGGGTACGATTTGACCAAAAGGGGACGATTTGGCTTTTATTCGCTTGAATAATCATTTTTACTTGGAGAGAGTGCATCTTTAACTTGCTAAAAATCCTTCAATGGCTAGTAGACCACAACTTTCCCTTTGTTTGACCATTTGACTTGGGAAAATGTGCTAAACATACCATTTAGAAGACAGGGGCAACTTTCTTTTGAGAGGGCCTATCTCCCTTAATACGTCATCAATAAAAAAACTGAAATATGGGTTTTACTCGTAAAATTTTTACAATCGTTTTGAGTCCACTTCATTGGGATTCATGAATTGCCTCAAAAAATGTGCAATAGTAATAACTTTGTGAGACTGCCATGTTGTGAACAAAAATGATAAATTCATGATGGCCAAGAGATGCATATAGACTCAATACAAAATAACCATGTGGAAAGCCATAGGTGTGCATGACATGGACCAGACTAGGCCCCACAAACTGCAATCACCCCTACATAAGACTCATGGATCTACACAACTCATGTGTCTACAATATATACATTCCAAGGCCTCCAATACCATCCATGATGAAAGACATTGAAATGGGGACTAAAGAGACTGATCATGGTTGGACCAAGTCTAGGATTCCATACAACATCATCCACTATGGTTTACATGGCTTTAACTTGCATCCTTGGGATTACAATGGTGTATCCAAATGAAAAATGTAGGGTAACTCCTAGAGAGGTAAAAACTGGATCCAACTATGAGATAATTTCTCTTCATGAGAGGATGTGAGAACCCAAGAATCTTTCACCTGTAAACTTGAAATAATCTCACAATTTTTTTATTAAATTCTAGGTGAGGGAGTAGGACACAAGGTCTTATCCCTTCTTAGAAGACAAAAATAAACCCCCAAAAAACTACCTCTAATCTAGGAAATGGAAATTTTGAAAGTAAATCACACAATCAAAACTTGAAAGGAAATAACAACAAAATAAAAAACATCTAAACTAGTGCTCATAATAGATAGCTTATTCATCCTACCTACTCTAATCAAGGAAACAAGATCTGTCAAGTAAAACCATATAACCAATGCAACCAACATAATTTATCATTACCTTGGGTTTTACCTTTGTGCTTGGTTGCTAAGCAGAAGAGTAAAATATCAAACCAGTAGTAAGCATATGTTAGAAACTCTTTCATGACTCGGAAAGATCTTGTAATGGGACCAAGATCATTATGAAAAAGAGTTGCAACGGAGTACCATGCTTCCCATGTAATACTGCATGCTTCTTCAATCCATAACTCAACAAGGATGATGTACTTATTATTCTTATTGTCATTTTTGTACCACTCATCGAGTGTTCAAGTAAATGAAGCTTGGATGGTGTATCTAGCTGGAACCTGCATGCAAATTTCTTTCTTACTTGGATGTATCTAATCACATTCACAAACATTTAGCGAGAAAAATCATGAAAAATAGAAGAGCATGTAAACCTTTGAGTGATGGTTGGTTTCTTCAGTGTCCAAAGTTGAAGGCTCATGAAATAAGTCTGAAATTGAAAATGCTTTGGCCTGCCTACCACTGTGACCTTAAAAATCTCGTTGTCAAATGGATATTTATACACTTGAGAGCTACTGATTAAGGATATCCATGATTGAATAACTTCTGTTGAATCTTGAATGTGGAAACTCTGCTTCTGCACCTATAAAGATACATCTTTATATAATATGGCCGAACATGGTTGCTCAAATGGAAAAAAAACTCTGTAATCTCACACTCATCATTCTTTGTATCATAGATGGGATCATCATCAAAATGATGGTATCTTGCATCCCATTTGCATTTTTCAACCTGAAAGAATGCATCGATACTTTCAATCTCTATACAATCATGCTTCCTATCTAGTGAAGAACTACCCACCAAGTTGTTCCCTTCCAAATCATTACCCACCAAGTTGAGAATTGAATGATAGAAAAGGAATATAGGATTTCAAATATGTCCTTTCTTCTGGAGGTGAGAGGGCGGGTTCCTGAATATCATTATCATTAATTCTTTCCTCATCCCTATGATCTTTAATTACATCTTGATTCTTGATGGAAAGATGAGAATATTCTTCTTCACCACATGCCTCATCCATTTTTTTGAGGCTTTTCAAATAGGCCTCCCATAAACCATTGCCATTTTCTGAACCTGAGCAATCTTGTAATATCAGCTCATGAGATAGAGGAGAAGGATGAGCCTCTTCATAGATATGATCTTCAAGCTTTTGTATATGATGCTCAAAATACTTTGTTTTGATATAGTCCGATGAGAAACATAGTGCATCCATTTTCTCTTTCACACAAACACCATGATCTTCATTGTTACTTCTAATCTCAATATATTCCATAGGAATACCAAGACGATCCTCAATAATTTTATGTGCATAATATAATTCCTCTATTTTGCAGATTAGGGGCAGCCAATGTTGGTTGTGGAGCCTGGTTATCTTCCTAATTCAGAGGTCTTTGTTTTCAATCGTGTTTATACCTCATGAAGACTTTACACCCCAGAAGAATGTACAGTCCTCCACGCGTGGGAGTTCAAAGGGGGGTTACCCCTTCTGCGGGGTCCAGGGGCGAAGCCCCGGAAGGAAAAATTGCCTTGTAAATGTATATTGTAATTTCATAGTAAATCTGGACCATTCATTATAAGGTCGCAAATATGATGGTAGAAGTTATGTTAGGGTTTTTTTCCCTAGAAGGAAACACTCTTTTATGTGGGAAATGTATTGCGGCTAGGCATCATTGCAAATATTGTATTCTGAGAGAGGAGACTGTGAAAGAAAGAAGAGGAAGTTACAACGGGTGTGTTGTAGGTTGCATCCCTTCATTTGTTGGATAATAATAAAGGAAAGACTTGGAAATTTCTCCGGTGGACGTAGCCCACACTAGGTGAACCACGTATATTTGTGACTCTATTGTATTATGTATCTTTTGTGTTTTATTTCCACATTTATTTTATTTTATTTCTCCGCGATCCTGTTTTTCTAACAACTGGTATAAGAGAGAAAGGTAACTCGCAGGAAAAGAGGGTTCATGGTTCGAGTGGGAGCAATGGCAGAAGATGGAAAGTTTAGGATCGAGAAATTTAACGGCCAAAACTACTAGTCATGGAAGATGCAGATGGAAGATTATTTATATCAGAAGGATCTATTCCTACCATTGGGTGGAATAGAAAAGAATTCGATGACCATGAAGGACAAAGAATGGGAGGTTCTTGACAGAAAGGCACTATGAACGATACAACTAGGCTTGGCAACGTCGATAAATTTCAATATTTCTAAAGAAAAGACAACGAAGGAGCTAATGGAAGCATTGGATAAACTATATGAAAAACCCTCGACATCCAATAAGGTATTTCTAATGAGGAGATTATTTAATATGAAGATGTCAGAAGGTGGGTCTGTTGTAGATCATTTAAATGAATTTAATACATTTACTAATCAACTAAGTTCTGTAAAAGTGTACTTTGATGATGAGGTCAGGGCTCTTCTAATCTTGTGCTCTTTGCCAGAAAGCTGGAACAGATTGGTCATGGCTGTAAGTAACTCTGTCTCTGGTTCAAAAACTTTAAAATTTGATGATGTTGTTGGTGTTATCCTTAGTGAGGAAGTGTGACGGAAAAGCATAGGTGAGACATCAGGTAATGCGTTAAACATGGAGAATAGGGGAAGACAAAAGGATATAGGAAAAGGCTTAGGAAACTGCGGGAATTCTAGGAAGGGTAGATCCAAATCCATATTTAGAAATATAGAGTGTTGGAATTGTGGGAAGAAAGGACATGTGAAGAAAGACTACAGAGCTCCAAAGAAATAAAGAGATGGACGGCAGGAGAAAAATCAGGAAGCAAATGTAACAGGTGATGTGTTACAAGATGCTTTGATTATTTCTATAGATAATATTTCCAAGTCTTGGGTAATATATTCAACGGCTTCATTTCATGCCACACTCCATATGAAACATTTTCTAGATTATGTTCAAGGTGATTTTGGACAGTTTCATTTGGGTGATGATGCACCATGCAAAATTGTTGGAATGGGAAAGGTAAAAATAAATCAAAGGAATGGAAACCAATGGTTGTTGAAAAAGGTAAGACATGTTCCATATCTAAGGAAAAATCTAATTTCAACAGGGAATTTGGAAAGTGAAGGTTGTATATCCATATTTACAGATAAGGTGTGGAAGGTCATGAAATGATCATTGGTGATAACAAAAGGAGAGAAGGTAGGTACATTTTATTTATGTACTGGTAATACTGACTCTTATATCTCTTTAGCTTCTACAAGAGTGGATACAACAATGTGGCATCATAGGATTGGACACATGAGTGAGAAGGGGATGCAGATACTTCAAAAAATAAATTTGTTGCCAGATCTCAAACAAATTGATTTGGATTTTTGTGAGCATTGTGTATATGGAAAACATAAGAGAGTTGATTTCTCATAGTTGGAAAAGAAAAGAAGAGTGAAATGTTAGAGATTGTGCATACATATGTATGGGGACCAACTCATGTATCATCTCTTGGTGGCTCTC
>JZKD02S0200295.1:975274-987930 GCA_000966675.3 Picea glauca | reverse complement strand
CATATTGATAAAGAAAATAGAACAAAGCTTGAGGCAAAATCCAAGAAGTGTACCTTTATTGGATATGATGTTAATGATTTTGGTTATCACTTATGGGATTATGAAAATAAAAAAAATCATTAGGAGTAGAGATGTCATATTCAATGAGAAGGTCATGTACAAAGATCAATTGTAGAGAAAGAAACAAGAAAAATAAAAACCAGAATACACAGTGCTTGATGAGATCATTGAAAAAGGAATTCCAAAGGTACCAGAAAATCATAATGTACAACAACGGGATCAACAGGTACCTCAAACTCCTGTAAGTGTTGTTAGAATATCTACCAGGTTAAGTAGACCCCATGAATGATACTCTCCTTCATTATATTATTTATTGTTAACTGGTTTTGGTGAACCAAAATGTTATGAAGATGAAATGCACGTAGACAAAAAAAAAAAGTGGGAGCAAAGAATGAAAGAGGAAATGGATTCCTTGGTAAATAACTAGACTTGGGACTTGGTTCAGTTGCCTTCAGGAAAAAGAGTATTGCAGAATAAATGGGTTTACAAGTTGAAGGAAGAAGATGAAGGAAACAAACGGTACAAGGTTAGACTTGTTGTAAAGGGGTTTACACAAAAGAAAGGTATATATTTTGATGAAATATTTTCTACTATTGTTAAAATGACTTCAATTAGGATTATTTTAAGTCTTGTGGCCGTAGAATATTTGCATCTTGAATCCTTAGATGTAAAAACAACTTTTCTCCATGGGGATTTGGAGGAAGATATTTATATGAAACAAACACAGGGGTGTGATGTCAAAAGGAAGGATAATTTGGTATGCAGGTTAAAGAAGAGATTTTATGGCCTAAAGCAAGATCCAAGGTAGTGATATTTGAATTTTGACAGGTTTATGATAGAACAAGGTTATAGTAGATGTCATTTTGATAACTGTATTTTTTTTAAAACACTAGAAAATGGAAGCTATATTATCTTTCTATTGTATGTAGATGACATGCTTGTTGTAGGGTCTAATATGTAGAATATAAATGTGCTCAAGAATAAATTAGCTAATTCATTTGAAATGAAGGATTTGGGTGCTGCAATTAAAATCCTTGGTATGAGAATAACAAGAGACATGAAAAATCACAAATTGACATTGTCTCTGGGTGAGTACATAGAGAAGGTGTTGGAGAGGTTTAGAATGCAGAATGAAAAACCAGTTAGTACACCTTTGGCCAACCATTTCAAATTAACTAAGGAAATGTGTCCCAAGACATAGGAGGAGATATAATACATGTCCAAGGTCCCTTATTCATTAATAGTTGGCAACTTGATGTATGTGATGGTTTTCACAAGACCAGATATTTCACATGCAATGGGAGTTGTGAGCAGGTATATGAACAATACAGGTAAAGAACATTGGAAGGCAATAAAGTGGATTCTCGGGTATTTGAGAGGTATTGCTACTCATGATTTATGTTTTGAAGGTTCAGGCACTGTTCTATAGGGATACATTGATTCAAATATGGTAGGTGATAAAGATAGAAGGAGGAGCACCACAGGGTATGTTTTTACTATAGGTGGAACAATAGTATGTTGGATTTCAAAACTGCAAAAGGTTTTTGCACTTTCAACAATAGAAGAAAAGTATGTTGCTGCTATAAAGGATAGTAAAGAAATGATTTGGTTACAAAGGTTTATGAAGGAGTTGGGAAAGAAGTAGTAGAATAACAGGTTGTACTACGACAGTGAGAGTGTCATTCATATTGCAAAGAACTTAGTCTTCCATTCGAATACTAAGAATATACATATTAGGTACCATTGCATATGATCCATCTTGGAAGATGGACATTTGAAGTTGGAAAAGATACACATTAGCAAGAATCCTGTAGAAATGTTAACAAAGGGAGTAACCGGGGAGAAACTAAGTTCCTACTCAGTTTCAGTTGGTCTTCAAGCATGACTATGAAGATGATAAATTTTTCAGGTCCAAGAAGGATCATAGTCCAACATATACACCATCGATGGAGTTTTTGAGATCAATCTCCAAGTGGGAGATTGTTGGTTGTGGAGCCTGATTATCTTCCTAATTTAGAGGTCTTTGTTTTCAATCGTGTTTATACCCCATGCATACTTTACACCCCAGAAGAATGTACAATCCTCCATGCAGTGGAGTGCAGAGGGGGGTTACCCCCTCTATGATGTCTGAGGGAGAGAGGCCCCCCAAAGGAAAATTTTCTTTGTAAATGTATATTGTAATTTCATGGTAAATTTGGACTGTTCATTATAAGGTCACATATCTGACGATAGAAGTTATGTTAGGGTTTTTTACCCTAGAAGGCAACCCTCTTTGATGAGGGAAATGTATTGCGGCTAGGGATCATTGCAAATATTGTATTATGAGAGAGGAGACTGTGAGGGAAATAAGAGGAAGTTACAATAGGTGTGTTGTAGGTTGTATCCCTTCATTTCCTGGATAATAATAAAGGAAGGACTTGGAAATTTCTCTATTGGATGTAAACCACACTTGGTGAACCACATATATCTGTGTCTCTATTGTATTGTGCATATTTTGTGTTTTATTCTGCTTTTGTTTTATTTTATTGCACCATGATCCTGTTTTTCTAACAACCAACTTGTTGAGTCTTAATCCCAACTTGCAAAAAATGCTTCCAAAAACATTGCAAAAGATGAAAACATACCTTTTCCAAGGATTTCATACCACATATGTGCATACCATTTCAAACTCATGCTGAGAAATTTCATCATGACATCCTCATGAAGGAAGTCATTTTTCTTGCAATATTCGATGACTACAAACGGGTGCTTTACAAATAAATCCCCATAACCATAGAAAATGGGAAGGTCTCCTTCCATGTCAATTGTATGATCACATAGAAATATCTTCATACCAAAAAATTCAACCGAAGTATAACGTTTTGCTAACCATGGAGGGATATTCTCCATTTTTATTAGTAGAATCAATAGAAAGTTCTAGTAAATATCAATTTGGGATGGATCGATTCACAATTGATGCAACAAATTTTCTTGAGAATTCATAAATCATATCATCTTTTTTTGTCACGTGTCTCAACTACAAGCACAAAAGATCTCGAGAAGACATTGCGAGCTGGAACAAAAGTTAAAGGAAAGCCTTTTAGCAATTATGCTTTGAGGACAAAGCATTTTTAAGGGGAAGACAATGTAACATATATAAAATATAATAATAATAATAATAATGAATAATCATAGTATTAATAAATAATATTTTTATCTAAAGGTCATGACCTTTCATCAATGGTCATCAAGGTTCCCCTTGGGTATATATATATATATATGGGACATTTCATTGTAATAATCAATCTATCTATGTCATTATATACATTCTTATTCAATATATTTATTGTCCAGTATGGATTACAATTATTTATCCCATTTATGATGGATGTCCATGGTAAGAACCAAATTGGTTCTTTACATTCCATTCGTATTGTAATGATTTACTATTCTACTTTGAGCAAAGAAAATGAGTGGGATCTCAAAGCAGAGTGAAAGAAGCAGGTGGTCATGTCATAACATATTTACAAGACACAATGCCTATGTATACCATAGTGAATTCTCTTTCTCTATATTTTGCATTGTAGTATGAGAAAAAATAAGAGCAAATCACAATGCTTATTTTGTTGGAAATTTTCTATATGGGCTTCTCTACGATAAATCTTGTCACCCATGATACTATTTTTTTTCCAAGAAAAAATATGTATATTTTATATTTCAAGTAGAATTCAATATATATTTATATATATAACATTATTGTTAGGTCAAGAAAGAGTATTGTATGTACCAAATATACACTTATGACTTTTACCCAGTATTGTCAATATTATATTCCAAATTTTATAGATACCTCAAATAGTTACACAAAATAATAATACATCCAAAGTAAACTTAATAAAGGCACTAGAAGTATCCAAAAACCAAAAATACCAATATACCTTCTCCAAAACCTATCAACCAACAATCAAAGGATAAAAGACTGTATTTATGGGAGCACCTCCTCACCTCAGGATTCTTTGTAAACCAGAAGGCCTTCATGTAGAGAAATCACCTCCTTGGAAATATCATCATCCTAAAGATTAAATTCTCAATAGAAATTTTATATGGAGATATATTCAAAAGTTTCTTGTAACTCCAAGACTCTACATTGCCAAGGTAACAAACCTATAATGTCCAGGTGATTGCTCTCTTCAAAATCAATCTACTACTAACTTAGAATCAGCTACCTCTTGTAAAAGTCTTGTTCCTTTGTCTCGAGCAAAGTTTAATAGCACCCAAAATGGCTATAAGCTTGGCTCAATTATTTTTTCCAATTTCATATCCTAGTTTTAAATGAAAAAAAATGATCAGAGGTAATATGTAACACAATACCAGCTCCACAACAAACTGGAACCCCTGGATAAGCAATGTCGAGATAAATCCATGCTATTCATTGGTTGAACAAAAGCGCTTGAATAGGCCTATCTATATTTCTAGTGATCTCCTTCTTATTTTCTTTAAAGGTAGTTCTTGTGTGCTATGAACAAGGGGCATCCACCTTTTCCTTAGAAAATAGTCTAATTTCTATGTAACCAAATTCCCCATATGACATAACAAGGAAGGTCCTTGAAGGAAGTGACGATTGAATTTGTCACCCAGGTCTAGAGACATTTCTCCAATGAGTCTTGATTCCATGTTCTCGGACAATTAAATTATTGGAGTACCTCTTGCCAAACCTGCATTGCAAATGACCAAGAGACAAAAAGGTGGTACATCGAGTCCCCTTTGACCTTGCACAGGATGCACATGTTCAAGCCTTTCCACCCTCGCTTTTGAACATTATCCCAGGTTAAAATTCTATTAACCATATCAAACCACATAAAGATACATATCTTAATAGGGAACTTCCATTTCCAAACTAATTATGACCACCACAACTTGTAGTCACCTGTCAAAATAGTTAGAGAAATAGATTCATAACCAGCTTTGTTGTGAGAGTATCGGAGGATTTGTTCCACGTCCATACTAGTTCATCCTTTGCATCATGAAGGAACATTGAATTATGTGAGAGAAGCCAAGTGTAAGATATCCATTCTATCTCCAAGTCTCCATGTAAATCTAAGTCCTTCGTTGAGAGCCAATTTTGTAACCATATTTATCGAGCACCCTGTACCCTATGTCGACCAACATTGTGAGACCTTGTTCCCTTAACCATGATTTCATATATTGAGAAAGAAGGAAAATACCAGCTATGTTGACCCACGTGTCTTCACCAAACCTGACTTGATCCCCTCTACCTACCTTCCATGCCACCCATCTTCCAAGGACTAGAAGGGATTAGATCAGACCTTTCAAAATATTTAAATCACTAATATGTAATTGAGTGATTGAGAGTCCACTCAATTTGTTAATAAGAATGACTCTTGCAAAATAAGTTTGTTTTATGTTTTAATGATCAACTCCAATGACAAATTCAATGAAGTAGAATTATGTTTCTCATCCAAAGATCATGCAATATTTAAAATAGTTTATCTTCCACTCAACAATAGGCTAGGTTAATTAGTGATTAAGAATTAAAATGGAATCATAACTCAATGAATAGATGGATAACTTAATTAAAGACACCTTTGCTTAGATTTAATAGGCACATTAACTCCTTCATCCACTCAACCTCAAGCAGGGTTCCCTCCTCAATATTTAATTTCTACTATTGTCCTTCTCCATTTCTCCTTGCATCTCTTTTCATTTTTTTTTCTCCTTCGCTACAACCCTCATTGTTTTAAGGAGATACCTTTGGAAGGCCAACCATCACTTCTATTTGTTTCCACTTCCAATTTTCCAAGAAGACAAAAACATAATGAAATGAAATAAAACATACTTATTTACATAACTTACAAATATTTTACAAGATCCAATTCAGATCACAACTCCCTATTTGAAGGCTTTTGGTCCCCAAAAGCTAGACCATTAAGGAGATGGAAGAAGAAGGCCTCCATTTTCTTTTGCATATCCACCATCCCATTGTCGATGAAGGTGGAATGTTTCCTGCTTGTTTTCCCTTGTTTTGCTGCTAGAGGAGTTATGCTATTTCTCTCTCTATGTGATTTGACGAGGTATGCCTTGCCACCCTTGACCAAGCGATACTTGTTTTCTCTCCTATATAAGGTAGCATCTCTATCCCACAAGTAGGGGCTACCCAAAATCACTCCACAAGCATCCAATGGTGCAATTCCACATTCTACCTCATCAACATAGCTAGAACTAATAGTGAATTTGCTTTTACATCATTGAGTGATTATCCTAACAATTTTCCCTTGCAACCATACTAGTGAACTTGGCTGCACTAAATCATAGGTTTCTATACCAAGCTCATCAATTAATGTTTTGTAAACCAGATTACATTGAGAACTACTATCAAACGAGGCATTTACCTTCTGTTTATTCAATTGAACTTTGATTTGGAATAATGCATGTTTATCTTCACTCTTCTTTGGTTGCTGCAATGTGGTGCAAACCACATCTTCGCCTAGATCAGAGGTGCTTTCTACTGCTTCTTCTTTTGTCTCGGTAGCTCCCTTGGCTTTCCCCTTGGGATTTATCCACTTTGGACATAACTTCAGATGAATTTTCCAACACTTCTCTTCCATGTGTCCATCTACATCACAATGATTTCAATGCATATTAGGATCCCTTTGTTTTTCGGTTGTGGTTGTCATTTTCTTATCTCTTATCTTGTTGGTTTCTTCTTGTTCCATGTGATGCTCTACTGTATTGGAGTCCAACTCAATGTAGAGAGCCTTCTTTCTTGCCTCGTCTATGATTTTCACACCATGAAGTTATAATTGTCTTAGGATATGACTGAAAAGTCATTCAAGGTACTTCATCACCACTCCTGGCTCTTCCAGAGAGATACCCAGCCAGAAGTCTTGCCTCCTAAACTCAAAAGTGTATTCTTGCACTCCTTGTCCCTGTTCTTGTTGAAGGTACTGCCACATCACAAGTTGTTCCTCTTCGTAGCCTATGGGATAGAATTGTGACTTCAGTAATGCCTTGAAGTCCTCCAATTTCATCACCATGGCATTCTTGCCTATCCTTAGTGCATCCACATAACTCCCCAACCATATTAGAGTAGGTTTGACCATATTCAATCAGGAAAAGGAAATTTTTTGTGTTTCTTGGACTTGATAAAGCCCAAAGTAAACTTCCAATTGTTTCAAACAACTATCCAACACCTCGACATGACTGAAATTTGTTGTGTTTCTTAGGATATGATTGAAAAATCATTCAAGGTACTTCGTCACCACTCCTGGCTCTTCCAGAGAGATACCCAACCATAAGGCTTGCCTCCTAAAATCAGAAGTGTATTCGTGCACTCCTTGTCCCTGTTCTTGTTGAAGGTACTGCCACATCATGAGTTGTTCCTCTTCGTAGCCTATGGGATAGAATTGTGACTTCAGTAATGCCTTGAAGTCCTCCAATTTCATCACCATGGCATTCTTGCCTATCCTTAGTACATCCACATAACTCCCCAACCATATCAGATTAGGTCCGACCATCTTCAAACAAGAAAAGGAAATTTGTTGTGTTTCTTGGACTTGATAAAGCCCAAAGTAAACTTCCAATTGTTTCAAACAACTATCCAACACCTCGACATTATTTTTTCCATCATTCATGGGTATTTCAAGCTTCGATTAAACTTTTAAAGGGACAATGGAAGATGAAGAAAAGTGGGTGTCATTACCCGAGTTTCCAAGTGTCTCTCCTTGTAACCTTCTGGGCCAGCCTTGTGTTCTTCTTGCTCAGTCTCTACTGAGTTTTCTTTCTTACCCTTCATTACCATCATTTGCTCCAGCCAAGCCAATATGACCTCAGAGTATTCCTTTTCACATTCCTCATAATGATGCCCCACCATTGATGGTGCTCTGCTTTTATGTAGGCCTAGCAACAATGCATGTCCATTTTTTTGGTATTGGTTGTTGGTGTTTACCATGAAGGTGTTCTCCAACCTTCAGAACCTAATCTGGTACCATTTGATCCATAATTGAGGGACTGAGAATCCACTCAATTTGTTAACATGGATGACTATTATGGAATAAGTTTTTTTTTCTGTTTTTAATGACCAAATCTTGTGACAAATTCAATGAAGTAGAATTATGTTGCCCCTCCAAAGACCGTGCAACATTTAAAATAATTTATCTTCCACTAAACAATAATCTAGGTTAATTAGTGATCAAGAATTAAAATCGAATCATAACTCAATGAATATCTCAATGAATAATCACAATAGCATACCCAATAGATTGCAAAGGAAAAACACACATCTGAGACAAGGTTTTACTCTAGAAACCCAACATTCATTGGAGATTTTATTATGTTCAAGAGAATATTATAAAGGAGTGATCTTTACATAGACTCTGTGTATTGTTAATCACTGTGAATATAAAAACTATAGAAGGCCATGAATTAGAGACACCTTCGTTTAGAGTGAGCATGGACATTAACTCCTTAATCCACTCAACCTCAAGCATGCTACCCTCCTTGAGCTTTAATTTCTACTAGTGTCCTTCTCCCTTTCTCCTTGCATCTCCCTTCATTTTATTTTTTTTCCTTTGGTACACCCCTCATTGTTTTAATGGGATACATTTGGAAGGAAAACCAACACATTTGCTTGTTTCCACTTCCAATTTTCCAAGAAGACAAAAATACAATGAAATGAAAAGAAACATATTTATTTACAAAATTTACAAACATTTTCCAAGATACAATTCAGATCAATCACCTTTGGATGATTTAGGTTTAGTCATAATCCATTGTTCCACTGAATCATCTTTGAGATATTTTTTCTTCAGAATCTTCCCTCATAATCCTTCGTTGAACAATAGCTACCACATATGTTTTGATCCCAAAGCCTAACCAAATAGGTGAATGTTCTTTAAACCCCATACACCTCCTTTTTATTTATTTCACCAATGTTTTCAAGCTAATGAGAGGGATACACTCCTTTTTCTTTTTATCCGACCATAAAAAATTGAAACATCTCCTTCTTATATTTTCTAGGATACTTTTTGGCACATGAGTTAAGGAGAGCCAATAAACGAGAATGTTATCGAGTACTTATTTTAGAAAGACTAACCTTCCACCAATAGTTATCCATCTATAACACCAATAGATAATCCTGGCTTCAATTTTCTTTAAGAGACACAACTAGTCAGCCACTTTGTAATCATTAGGTTTCAAATAATAACCTAGATATTTTAGTCCATTGTCTAAAGGCTCAGCATAGAAAGAGAACATATAACAAATATGGTCTTCCACTTCATGAGACAATTCATTACAAAGAATTAGGGATTTGTTACTACTTATTTCCATCCCAGTCACTAAACAAAAGGTCTCTAAAATGTGTTTTTATGTCCTCCATTCCCTTATTGATCCATCCCCAAATAAAATAACGTCATCTGCAAATAACAAGTATGTTATCTTTGTTACCTCTACTACCAAAATACCTTTGATTGAGGCTTCATGTATCACATAGTTAAGTATCCTTCTCAGACTTTCGAGAATCAATAGAAACAAAAAATGGAACAAAGGAAATCCTTGTCTTAAACCCCTTGAAGCTTTAAAAAATCCAAAGGGAGATCCATTGATGATCACTACAAAACAAAACGATGATATGTAACCCAAGATCCAATTTACTACCTCAGGTCTCAAGCCAATTTGAAGGAGGACCAATATTAGAAAGGTCAAGTTTACCTTATCATAAGCTTTGGCCAAATCAAGCTTCATAATTGTTTTTGGGATCTTTTTTAATTAATGGTATGAAAACCCTCTTTTACTAATCCAATTGCGTAAAAAAAATTCTTGTTAAAAAGAAACCCAAACCACTCTTCTGAGATAAAGGTAGGTAAGACCCCTTTAATTTTTTTCCCACTTGAAACTTGCTAGCACCTCCTTCAACTCTTCGTTTGTAACCAGGGCTCCCATTTTTTCGTTCATTTCTTGGTAAAAAAACCTAGGGAACACACATATCACCCTTATCTGCTCAACTATATGACCCTCTGCGAGTTCTTTGAAAAAGGTTTCAAAATGGGCCCGTCCAACAATTGGAAGCTCATTGAAAAATCTAATTTTAGAACCATATGGAGCTTGCAATTCCTAAATGGCATTGATTGATTTCTTATGAGCAATAAAATTATGGAAGAAATTTGTATTACTGTCTCCCTCCTCAAGATAAAATGCTCGAATTTTGAGCCTCCAAGTGGTTTCTTCAATGGCCAAGAGATGAGGTTTTTGTTCTTCTAGTTCTTTGAGTTCTTCATATTATTCTAAGGTAAAAACTCCAAACAAGTTTTGTGAGAAGAGATTTCCTATATTCTCCTTTGTCTTCACTACCTCAACCTAGCACAAAACTCTTTTCTTTTTATCCCATTCTACAACCAATGTTTTTACATGCTTCGATTTTGAGACGAATTAAGCCATTACAAAATCCCCTATTAAAGTATTAAAAGGTTTCCAATTATCACAAATGAGCCTCCAAAATTCCTCCTTTATTAACCAAGCATGGTTAAATTTAAAGGGTCGTAGGGGTTTCTCGTCCTCTTTCAAAATTTCTAAGAGAATTGGAAAATAGTCTGCGGAGACACACACTTCTATCCAAGATCTGTATTGAGAAAAATATTCCAACAAGTAATCTGCTTTCAAAAATTTGTCTAAATGTTTTTAAACCCTAGTGATGACACTTAATCCATTCCCCCAAGTCAAATCCATCAAAATAGGTTCTATGTCAACAATATTAGAGTATTCAAACAAATGGACAAAGAAATGTGCTGAGGGATATTTCCTTGAAAAATACCCCCATACCTCTCTAGGGGATAAGGTTAGATTCAAGTTTCCACTAATAATTATGTTACCCTCCTTCAAAATCCCATGATCAACCAATGATTACCAATACATCTTTATTTCCACATAAGGTCCATACAAGTTGTGGATCTTTAAGACCTTTCCCAAGTCCTTAGTCTCCCCTTTCAACATAATACCTATAGCACAAAAAATTGGGTTTAAAGCTACAAAGGAAGAGTTCCAGATGAGTAGTAGCCCCCCAAACATACCTATTGCATCTAGTGTGCTAAAACTCCAGTTTGGTAGAAGAGGAGTCAAAATTTCTATAGCCTTGGCCTCGAAGGCCATTATTTCTTGCAAAAGTAAAATATCAAGCTTGTACATAGAGAACAACCTTTTGAGGGCTTGTTTCTTATGAGCACCCTCTACCCCTCTCATGTTTAGAGACAAAATTGTCATGGGGGAACCACTCTAGAGGGCTTATCATCTCTAAGTTCCCTAGAAATGGTCAACTGTTTGCCTTGTTGAACCTTCTTCGAGGCATTGTGATTGGATTTTGAGATGAGGGACTTACATCCTAGTTGAGTTGGTGGTTCCACACATGGAGCCAAGCTCCCTTCAACTATCCCATGCTCCACCAGACCTATAGGTTTGTGATAATGTAACTGATATCATGAGGAGGGAGGATGGGGTGGATTTGGTGAGGAAGAGAGATCCTTTTCAGATACTTGCGAGTAGATATGGAAATTAGTGTCACCCCCCTTCAACAAATTGTCTAAGGCTGAAAATCCCTCATCTAAACCCATAGGAGGAGATTCAAGTTTCTTTGAACCAAATATGGGAAACACAAATTTTGATGATGAAACATAACCTAACTCCTTTTTAATAGGAGCAGTGGAAAATAACGTACCTTGAGCCTTTGATATTGTGATCCCATGTGGAGGAATCTGATAGCCTTTATCACGTGAACACCAAGATTTGAAAATACTCTGGGTTTGATCATCGAATGCCATCCCACTCTCTTTTTTGTGATCTTGTGTAAATGGAACCGTGAACACCTCTTTTTGAGGAGAACTATCATATTTCTTAATCCATTTTTTTCTTGCCTTCAAAAAATTTATTGCAATAGAACATTCACACCTTAGGTGCCCTACCTCTCAACACCTAGTACACCTGAATGGTAGCTTCCAATAGTTAAGTACATATGAAAAGGATCCTAGTTTCCAAAAAATGTCTAGTCCTAGAAATATTCCTTTGCTTAATTCCAATTCAACAAGAACCTTTGCCACCCTTTTGTCCTCTTGTCGTAGATTTTGATCATCAAATCTTGTGAATTTTCCAAGAGAATTTGTTATTGTTTCTAACATTGGGCTTGACTAGAGCTCCAAGGGGAGCCCTAGAAGCAACACCTAAATGTCTTGGACAATGAAAGGTTTGGATTGAGGGTTAAACCCTGGTTGCCATTTCTTCAAGACTAAATTGGAAGGGCTTGTGCTAAAATCACCTCCACATATTTCTTATACTTGAATTTGAAACAAATCCACCCCTAAACCAAGATATGAAATATCAAAAAAATAATCTAAGACTTTCCTCTAACTGTTATCTAACCAACCAAATAAATGACTTCTTGACTAGTGTCAGATTGGATAAAGACTCTAGCCTCTCTAATCCCACATCAAACCCTAATACCATTGTTATCCTCATTTTTGGTTATCAAGATGATGACATGATAATGACATGGTGATAGAAGATCTAGCTCTTCTTTAAGATCATTTTCATGAAGAAAGTTACACTTGTCAGTT
>JZKD02S0200295.1:947393-975264 GCA_000966675.3 Picea glauca | reverse complement strand
ATACTTTAGAACTAGGGAAAGAGTAGTATTCTGTCACTGTTTGTTCCAGATCCAGGTGGATCTGGGGAGATCGGTTTGTGTCCGCACTTACGGATTTATCCTAGAACAACCATACTCACTTTGTGAGCCCTCACCTTGATACACTTTTTTTTCACTGAGAATGAAAACTGTTTCTAGGGTTGGCATCAATACCTAGATATTCTTTGAAATACGAACCTGAGCAAGGCTTCTCATGTGTCTTTACGGCTAGATCAGGGTTCCAAGCGCTAATTGTATTGCAATAGATCCCCCCCCCCAAAAAAAAATAAATTCAACATGTGTCCTCTCTCTAACCAGCAAGTGGAATAATGGTTATTCTTTGAAAATAGAGCTAAATTCCATAGTACAATGCCAAATATCACCAAGTACTTCATCAGAATGAAAAATTGCAAGAGAATCCTAGGTATTGTTGTCTCTGTAATGAATTAATTCATCCTCCATAACTACTAACCTATTAAAAATAGTCACCGGAAAAATACAAATAAGAGAAAGTTGGATTGCAGAAACCCTAATACCTCGTCCATTTTATACCCCTCCTTCCCTCCCTTCACCCATGGTACGATGTGGTGTAAATTTACTACGACAATTCTATTCTTATTTTCTCAATGTATTTCAATACTTTAAGCAACATGATTTTAATGTTATAACTTAACTGTAAGTATTCACTGCACAGTAGCATATAATTTCATTGTGTTTGTAGTATCATTTTTTAAGATATGTTATAATGTATTATGCATTAGAATATCCATAATAGTTTATATATCATATTTATCATAGTCGCTTTCTTTTGGCTTTTTGTGGATAGTTGTAGGGCCCAAATATTGGCATAAGGAAAGAGAGAAATGCAACATTAAACCCTAGCCATGGTAGGTGAGTACAATAATTCACCAAAGGATGAATAAGAGGAGAGATTTGTAAGGTTGGAAGCACAAGTCTCCGACATCTCCATGGGTATGCCATTACTAATGTTGGCTCTATTACTTGTTGGATAAGCTATAGCATGAAAAGTACTTCACTAAAATTGGACATCAAATTAGGGTACCACCTAGTGCGAGTCAAATATTAATACACCTAGAATACCTCCTTTAGGATGAGGCAAGGCTTAAATGAGTTGTTGGTAATGACTTTTGGTTTATGTAATTCACCAACTACATTCATGTGTTTGATGAATGACATATTTTTATATATTCATTTGTAATAATGTAATTGGATGATATTTGATCTTTATCTCTACCTGGGAAGAAGAGCATGTCTCCCATTTGATGTAGGTTTCAAAGACATTGAGAAAACATCAATTGCTACAAACCTTAAGAAATGCAAGTTTTCTTGACAATCTTCAGTGTACTTGGGATATGTGATTGGTGGAGAACTCAATATTGATCCTATGAATATGGATTCAAATGGCCAACCCCTACGATTGTCACCAAAGTAAAGAAATTTGTAGGAGAAACATGGTACCTTTTGAAGTTCATAGCATCTATTTTAGTTGTGGTTGCACCACTCCATGCTCTAAAAATGAATGGAAATTGTTTCCAATGAGGAAAGAATCAAGAGAAGTCTTTTAAAGGCTAAAGTGAAAGACTAGTGAAGCATTAGTTTTGACATTAGCTAATTTGTAGAAGCACTTCTAAGTGGGGATAGATGCAAGTGGGTATTTTATGGGTATGCAAGTGTCTTATTTATGCAAATAGGTAAGATGATTTGTCATCATTTTGAGTTGTTTCATGGGGAAATATTGAACTACGTGACATATGACAAGGAGCCCTATGCCTTAGTGCATGCTATTAAGAAATGAAAGAAATATCTAATGAGCAAGGAAATAATCATCCACCAATTAATAGTGTCTACAATACTTGCAAGCCTAGAGTAAACTACAAAAGGAAAAATACTACAAATGGATGGCATTTTTGCATTAATTCATCTCATCATCAAGTATAAGAAGGGTAGTGCCAACAAATTGCTAGCCATTTTGTGAATACCACCGACACCCAAGATCACAGCTTTGGGCATTTCATGCACATAGAACTTTTCACCCATAATGCATACAAACAAGAATATGCAGAACTTCAAGGAGATCTTTTATCCTCTACAAAGCCAAGTTCATGAAGTGGGTGACAACAAAGCTGACTACAATTTCCAAGATGGGTTGCTCTACCAACTAGATAAGCTTTGTGTTCCTAAATGTAAGAAAGGGAAATGCATAAGAAAATATTATACCTCCAAGATGGGTTTCTCTACCAACTAGATATGTTGTGTGTGCCTAAAGGTGAGAAATGACAACGCATAAGAAAGGCCCATACCTCAAAAGTTACAATTCATTTTGGTGTTGGAACAATAATAGCCAACTTGCAAAGATGTGTGTACTAACTCTAAATGCAAGAATATGTAGCTCAATTCATAAGAGGGTGCATACTTTGTTGTACTAGTAAACAGGACTATTGAGATCAAGGTTTATATATTCCATTTCCAGTACCTACCAGGCCATGGGAGAGCATATTTGTGGACTTTGTGGGTGGTATACCATGAACTAGGTGTGGACATGACTATATTTTTGTGGTAGTGAGTAGATTCATTGAGAAGGACATCCTCATGCATTCTAAGAAGACCATAAAGGTGCAATATGTAACAACCTTGTTCTTTGAAAATGTCTAGATTCACTTTGGGATATCAAGGAGTGTTATTTTTCACACAAATACAATATTTATTAGTTCATTTTGGACTTCACTATGGGAGAATATGTATACCAAGTTGAATACATCTACAAATTTCCATACATGTAAATATGGGAAGATAGAGGTTGTGAACAAGACATTGGTTCACCCATCATCACAGTGCCCAAGAAGGATGGAACTTGATGGATGCATTGACTATAGATCTATTAACAAGATGACTATATGGAACTGCGACTCAATGCCTTGGATTGATGACTTGTTGGAACCATTGTAGCATGTGAATTACTTCACTAAAGTTGGACCTCGAATCAAGATATCACTAGGGCCAAGTCAAAGACTAAGACATCTAAAATACCTCCTTTCGGATGAGGCAATGTATATATGAGTTGTTGGTAATTCCTTTTGGATTATGTGATGCACCGACTATATTCATGTGTTTGATGAATGATGTATTGTGTGATTTCCTAGATTCATTTGTAATAATGCACTTGGAAGATATTTAATCTTTAGCTCTACCTAGGAAGAGTATGTCTTCCATATGATTTAATTTTCAAATACTGAGAAAACATTAGTTGTTGCAAACCTTTGGAATGCAATTTTGCTCGATAATCCTTGGTGTACTTGAGGTATGTGATTGGTGGAGAATTTAAAATTGATCCTATGAAGATGAAGATCATCATCATGTTAATTTTCTAATCTCGGTTCCTAGATAAATTAATTTCCTTGTTGAAAATTAAATTGCAACTCACAGAATAAAATATATTGACTGGAATAATTAACTAAAATAAACAACAGAAGAAAATGAAACTAATTTCAAAATCACACCTACAAAACAAATTTTATTCCCTTCAAAAATAGCTTTTCATTAATGATGATTCCAAGATTACAAGGGCTCCCAAACTGGGAAAATACACCCACTGAGAAAAGAGACAAAACTATAGCCAAAATATTTCCTCCCAACACCTCTACCATGACTATACGACTTGTTAGAGGCCTTGTACACACCTTGAACGATATTTACGATGCGTACCCACACTTCTGCAATTGAATTGGTGTGTACATGTGCCATGTGCATCCTTGTGTGTCGTGTACAACTGTGTCTAGGTAGCCTGCCCAATGTTTACATTTGTACATGTGCAATCTATTCAACACGTACACCTGCACCTGTACATTCTGTCCAACACATACATCCACACCATGTACATTTTGTACGGTGCATACACCTGTGCCCTTTATGTTCAATATGATGTGCACGGATTGTACTTGCAGATGTACCTACTACTTGATCTTTTGTATGGAATGCCCATATATGTCCTTATCAAATCTGTCTATTACTTCCATGCTTTCTCTCCTCTCCTTTGGACTAAGAAAAAATCATTTTCTCTATTTATGATTCATTGACTCCAATAGATGTGTGTTGAGCAAAAGTCCTTTTCTCTCACTATCTTGTGTATCTTCTGCTTTCACCTTGTTTTCCTTTTATAACATTGAGTTGAATCCCCAACCCTAATCTCCAATGTGATTGACAATTGAGATTAGATATCACCTCACTTGAGATTAAGTTTAAATCACTAATGTAATTAAATTACATTTTATCAAACTTTTCCTAACTCAATAATTAAAAAGACATTCACTTTAATAATTCCTTTAATTGAAGTGAATTTCCAAGGTTCATGAAATGTCCATTGGATGAATTCCACACGTATGACACTAGACCAGTGTGGAAGTACCTTCCTAATGCTACAACCATCAACACTCCCTCTTAACGAGGAATGTATTTATCGAAGATCCACTTGGAACTGGTTATCCCTCCGATCACGACACTATGTCCCACATATCATCCTCTATCATGGCATCCTAATATACCTGCTCGTCTACTGCTTCTTCAATGATGTTACTCATTTGTGCCATAAATTTTGGAAACTTCTTCAAAGGCCCACTCTCCCTGAATGTGCTCCTGGGAGCCTCAACATGCTCTTGAGCATCCTCCAATGTTTGCATAAACCACTTGCATCTCCTGAAAAAACTAGAAGATGTTTCAACCTTTGGAGCTTCCCGCTCCTCGTCTTCTGTCACTAGAAGGGTCTCATGCGACTTCTTGGATGCAAATTCCTCCTTGAATTTCACATCTTGACTGACCATAGTTCTCCAATGTGTTGGAATGAAGATCATGTAAGCCTTTGAAGTCTCGTTGTACCCAACAAATATATCCTTTGTCCAAGTTCCTGAAAATTTTGTGCTTAGTCCTTCAAGTACCCACAAAACCCTTAGTACTGAGGTTTCAAATCTGTTGGAAATCAACTTCCCCTTCAAAGTCCTAGTTTTCTCTGATACCATGTTAATTTTCTAGTCCTAGTGCCTAGATTAATTATTTCTTTGTGATTTCCTTGTTGAAAATTAAATTGCTACTCATAGAATAAAACACATTAACTTAAATAAATAACAAAAGCAAATGAAACCAATTTCACAATCACACCTACACAACAAAAAAATTTCCCTTCAAAATCGACTTTTCATTAATAATGATTCCAAGAACTTGTTGTCCAACACCTTTGCCACGACTGTATGGTCTGTCAGAGGCCCTGTATGACTTATATGATGCATACCTACACTTGTGCAGTCGATCTGATGTGTACCTGCACCCTGTGCAACATGTACACCTGCGCCCGTGCAGTCTACCCGAAACGTACACATGTGCCTGTGCAGTTTTTCCAACGCATACAACCACACATGTGAACTCTGTTCGACATGTACACCCGCACCTTGTACATTTTTTACGACATGTACAGACACACCCTGTACGTTTAGTACAACACATATGGACCGTACTTACAACTATACCTGCTACTCGATTTTTTGTACAAACTTCCCAAATCTTTCCTTCTTATCATATTTTCCTACTGTTGCCCTGCTTTCTCTCTTCTCCTTTGGACTGAGCAAAAGTCATTCTTTGCTCTCTCTATGAGTCATTGACTCCAAAATATGTGTGTTGAGAAAAATTCCTTCTTTTCTCTCACTGTCTTGTGTATCTCTTCCTTTCACTTTATTGTCCTTTTATATCATTGAGTTGAATCCCTAACCATGATCCCCAAAGTGATTGACAATTGAGATTAGATCTCACCACACTTGAGATCAATGGTTGAGATTAAGTTTAAATCACTAATGTAATTAAATTATATTCTATTAAAATTTTCCTAACTCGATAATTAAAAATACACTCACTTTAATAATTCATTTAATTAAAATGAATTTCCAAGGTTCATGAAACATCCTTTGAATGACTTCCAAACGTCCAACATTAGACCTATGCAGAAGTTGTTTTCCGATGCTACAATCATCAACACATCAAATGGCCAACTCCTACCAATGTCATTAAAGAAAATAAATTTGTGGGAGCAACACAATGGCTTTGGAAGTTCATTACATCCTTTTCTAGTTGTGGTTGCACAATTCCATGTTATAACAATGAATTCCAAGAATTTCCAATGGGAAAAGAATCAAGAAAAGGCCTTTTAAGACGAAAGTGAAATATTAGTGAATAATTTTTCTTGGCCTTGCCTAATTTGTACGAGAACTTCTAAGTGGAGACAAATGCAAGGGGGTATTCTATGGGTGTTTTATTGATGCAAGGAGTTACGCCATTTTGTTATCATTCTAAGTTGTTTCATGGAGTAGTCTTGATCTACTTGACATATGACAAGGAGATCTATGCCTTAGTGCACACTGTTAAGAAATGGAAGCACTATCTGACAAGAAAGGAAACCATCATCCACACCAATAACCAATGTCCACAATAATGGCAATCTTGGAGTAAGCTACAATAGGAAAGATACTACAAATGGATGGGAGTTTTGCAACAAATTCATCTCATCGTCAAGTATAATAAGGGTAGCACCAACAAATTGGTAAACATGTTATGAATATCACCAACACCCAATATCATAGCTTTGGGCACTCTCATGTACATGAAATCTTCACCCTTAATGCATACAAAGAGGAATAAGTAGAAGATGAGGACTTCAAGGAGATCTTTTAGCAACTGCAAAGCCAAGTTCATGAAGCAGGTGATGACAAGGATAACTACTATTTCCAAGATGGGTTTCTTTGACCATTGGATAATCTTTGTGTGCCTAAAGGTGAGAGAACACAACAGTGGGAAACTTGTAGAGATACGTGCATTGACACAAAACACAAGAAGAGTATCTCAATTCATTAGAGGGTGCATACTTTGTTGTACTAGTAAACCTAGTGATCGAAAGCAAGGTCTATATATTACATTTCTAGTACCTAAGGCCATAAGAGAGCATCTTTGCGAACTTCGTAGGTGGTCTACTAAGGACTAGGTGTGGACATGACTATGTGTTTGTGGTAGTGGATAAATTCAATAAGATCTCGATCATCATGCCTTACCATGAAGGTAAAAAACACAACAACCTTATTCTTTGAAAAGGTTTGGGTGTAGTTTGGGATATCAAGGAGCATCATTTTTCACAAAGATACAATATTTGTTAGTTCATTTTGTACTACATTGTGAAAAAAGATGGATACAAGTTTACAAATTTTCATCCACAAACAAATGGAAAGAGAAAGGTTGTTAACAAGATATTGGTTCAACTTTTGGGAGGAGCATCATTTTTCACAAAGATACAATATTTCTTAGTTCATTTTGTACTACATTGTGAAAAAAGATGGATACAAGTTTACAAATTTTCATCCACAAACAAATGGAAAGAGAAAGGTTGTTAACAAGATATTGGTTCAACTTTTGGGAGGTTATAGTGAGAATCATCCAAGAACCTAGGATGAGAACCAAAGAAATTTTTGGGGGCGAAATTTATCCATTTGACAAATTTTGCTGAGCATTCTTTAAAGTTAGGCATAACTTTAATAATAAGAACCATTATAGTATTTCGTCTAACTTAGGCTAAGATATATTTTGTCACTTGGTATAGCCATGTAAATATCATCAATTGCAACAATATTTGATTTTCCAAGACTCTTGAACCCTCGAAACCATTCACCATGAGGAAATGGATGGAGGAGAAATATTCACCGGATAACTCGAAGCAACGACAACATAGTTTTTATGTGCAATGGAGGAGGTGGCACTCCATGTCAAGTCCGATGAAAAAACAAGACTAGCAAACCCATTGATAGTTAAAGTAAATTTGATTCAGGGTAAGGCAATTAATGAACATTTAACAAGAGTATTTGGAGTTTGTTTTTCTTAATTATGCATTAAGACAATGATTATGCATTGAAGTCGTAACATTCTATAATGGATAATATTTAGGGTTACAACCTTGTTGATCTTCTATTTGATTTTGATTTGAAATGATGAATAGCAAAAGCACTCTTTGATCAAGGAATGATAATCGAAATGATTTTACAAATGTTTTCCAAATCTTTCGTAGAAATCAATGTACAACCTATAAAGTATTTCCTTCAACATTCTACAATGGATGCTACACCTAATGCTTTGCTTGTGTGAACTATTAATTTTCAATGTGTTAAATGTTATGTGCAAGTTTTTCATCAATCAAATTGTGTTATGAGAAATCTAGGATAGAATGCCTCTATTAGCTAGCTGATTTGAATACATTGGATATTGAGTGGAATTTTGATGGTTTTTTATTGCTTTATATCTAGAATAGAATGGCCATATTGCAAGGAATAGCATGTCAAATATTGGTAAGTAGTTTTGTTTTTCCACATGGAGATCTACATGTTATCTATAACTGAGCTACATGTTATTTATAACTTGAACATTTTTCGAAGGGTTTATAAAAATTTTAATAGATGTCAAATTTTTAGCTTTACACTTTAAAATTTTATTTTCATAATGAAGTGTCAATAAATTGTACCTACAAATTTGTTGAATGGTTATTGTACTGCTGAAGGTAGTATATTGCAATGAGTTAGCATTGACTTCCATATTAATTTTTTGTTGACTTGAAAAATTTAGGTCAATTTTAATGTTCAACATAGCAAATAAAAAAAAATTATTTTTTAATATAACAAAAACAGTATTTTTTTAGCTCCTCATTGGTCAATAAATTGATAGTATTATTGCAACTTTCACATATTTCGAGAAAAAAAAATAGTTAGGAAGAATAGTTTTTTAACTCCTCGCAACTTATTTTGAGAGGAAAAATAGTTAGGGAGAATATTTTTTTAACTCCTCATCCGTTACATGTACGCAACTTACTCAGAACTAGATATCCTTTTCTAGCCGATTGATCTGATGTGAAATTTAGATTTTGCATACTCTTTTCCAGATTATATTGGATTTCCTGCCGCAACAGTGAATCAATGTTGATGCCGACAATATTTCCTCCCGCAATAGTGAATCAATGTTGTCGACATGACATTTCCTGCTCATTTCCTACATCAAGAAGATTGCAATCTCTGTCGTGCAAAAAATGCGTCGAGTCTGAGAATGTTGTTAAGTCAGTGGGGGTCTTGAGAATCTCACCTTCAAACGACTTTACAAGAGCGAGTATTGTTACCACACCATACCATTACCAATTTACCACATACCAAACAAGAAGAGAGCGAGTTTTGGGTTCTACAGCTTCTGCACAATCTATAGGGTTTATTTGTTTGGGTTTATTGATATGGTTGTGGCTCAATATCCGTTTCTGGGAGATCAAGAGCTAAAAAGCTTAGTATTGAATGTTAAAGAAAAAAGCTTAGAGCATAGATGTTGTGAAGTAAAGTGTATGATACTATTCATTTTATCATTGGGCTTCACTATGTCTATGAACCAAAATACCAACTTAATGAGAACTCTCTAGAGTTCTCATTTTTTCAGAGTGGCTATTTTTACCTATAAATCAAAAAGTGGTACTACCGATAGCATCTCTTTTTAGGTGGTTAAAATTCAGACTCGCCGCATTGACAACTGATGTCATTGTGGACAAAGACTTTAAAATTTACCCTCAAATAAATAAGTGATGCTACCCATAGCACTCTGTTTTTTTTTTTTGAGTTAAAATTATAACTTAATTGAAATCATGCCCTCGACAACTGGTACCAACATTGATAAACAACTCAAAATCGACTCCTAAATCATTGCTTAGATTTTTGTTTTTTTTTTATTTTTTTTATTTACATTAAAAAATAAATAAATTGAAAAAAAAAAACTTTACAAATTAGTTTTTAAAAAAATTGGAAAAAAATACTCATAATTTATATTAAAAAAGATTAAAGAAAAACTTAAAAATCAAAAAAAAAAAAATATATATATATATATAGAAAAAAACAAAGATTTAAAAAAAAATACATAAAGAAACTTAACATTCCAAACACAAAAATAAATCAAAAATTTATATTAAAAGCTTTATATATATATATATATATATATAATCTCAAGGATTTTTGCTCCAATATGGGTATCATTGTTAATACTGATAAGACTAAGGTCATGATTATTAAATCCAATAAGATCCCTTATGATACCTTCGTTTATGACAACAACAACTTGGAGGAAGTGACTTCATACAAATATTTTGGAATTGATATTCACCACAAGCTCAATTGGAGTTATAGCATTGAGAAAATGATTATTGGGGGATGGAAAGCTTATTATGGGCTTGAAAACAATTGTAAATCAATTGATTTTTGGAGTTGGGATAAGAAGAAACTCCTCTTTGAGACTCTTGTTACACCTGCTATTCTTTATGGATGTGAAGTCTGGGGTTGTAGTATCTTTCGTGAATCCCGGAGAAAGATAGAGAAAATACAAAAGAATTTTATAACCTATAATCTCAAAATTAAAGAAAATATGCCATATCCCATCCTCCTCTTAGAAACAAGTCTCTCCCCCATTGAGAGCATGGCTATGACTAGATACCTAATGTATAAGAACAAGTTAAACAACATGGAAGACAAGAGGCTTCCTAAAATTGCTTCAAAATCGAGTCATAACCACCATCGACTCAAGCAAGGATGGCATAAAGATGTCTGGTCTTGGATAAACTATTGGGGAATCATGGAAGACGTCATTTTGTAGAATAAAGATACTATTAAAAAAAACGTCAAATCAAAATTTAAGGAGAAAATGTGGTGTGATAAAGAGTTAGAGGAAAAAATAAAATTAAGTATTAGAAGGATGTAATCAACCCTAATTTAGAAGATCAAAAGTATCTATCTGTTTTGCCAAGTGTCAAGAAAAAAATAAGCATTGCTAAGATAAGAAAAAATTCTCATGAGCCCCATAGTGAAACTGGGTGTTGGTCAATTCCTAAAACGCCATGGGATGAAAGAGTGTGTCACCTTTGTGACACTAAGAAGCTTGAAGATGAAAAACACTTTCTCTTAGATTGTCCATCCTATACCCATATTAGATCTCATTTTCAAAATATTTGTCACATTACCAACCTTCCTAACCTCTTAACTCAACAAAAGTATTGTGATCTTGGAAAGATTCTCTTAATGCTTTTCGAGCACAGAAACAAAATTCTAAAGAATCGCAAGTAATCACTTACCCTCTTAAGGTTTGATAGACCAATTCGGTTTTAGTGGACGTTAATCATCATCATCATCATCATATACCAGTTTTGGGCCGTGGGGGGTTGGGGATGGGGCTAGGCATTACCCCACAACCCTCCGACTGATAGACAACGATCTTAATTATATTTTAATTTCTGTTTTAAAATAGATTTGAATTTTTTTTAATTTGAATTTAATTTTTTTTATAAGTTTTAACTATTTAGTTTAAAATGGTTTTTAATTTTTTAAAAAATATTGTTTTTAAATTTTGATTATTTAATTTGGAATTGTTTTAATTTTTTTTTTTAGTTTTAGTTTTTAATTTTAATTAAAATGGCTTTGGTTTTATTTTAAATTGTTTTTTTATTTTATTTTCTAAAAGTTTTGTTTTTATTTTAGTAAATTTGTTTTGGTTTTAATTATAAATGGGTTTTGAATATATTTTTTTAAATGTGTTTTTTTCTTCATTTAAAAAATAACTGTTAATATTTTCTCTTATTTATTTATTTATTTATAATGTGAATTAAAAAAAATAGTAAATAAATTTTCAAGTGATTATTTAGGATCCAATTTTGGGTTTTTTATTCACATAGGGATTTTTGTCAAGGCCACACTTTGAATTAGGTCGTAATGAGCTATAATTTTAACGTTTAAAAAAAAAACATTTTTCTTTAGGTAGCGTCACTTTCTTATTTAGGTGTTGATTTTAAATTTTTTCTAAACAACTATTTGAGTTTTTAAGGACATGCTTGAAAAATATTGTAATTTTAACCTTGTTCAAAAAAATGGTGCTACCAATAGCACCACTTTTTGATTCGGGGTTGATTTTCATGTTTTTTATGCAAAAATATGGGTTTTAAGGGCTATAGTTCTTGCTTTGAGGTCATAGTTCTCCTTAAGTCAGTAACTAATTTGTTTATTCTAGAATTACCCATAGCCAAGCCAAGGTCTACCACTCCAAGAATGCCATAAGACAATCAACATGACAAATTCCTTTACCTACTGTAGAATACTGGAGGGAAATGGTTTCATGAGGAACTGTGTTGTAGAGAAGGGGAATTATTTTCCTAATGTTGTATTTGGTTAAATGGGAGAAGTCTATAGTTGATTGACATTTGATCTGTGGTCACCGGAGGAGTTCTCAATTAGAGAAGATGAGGTAGATGTCTGGTTGTTTCCATTTGAGCACTGCAGATTTGGGTTGCATGGGAATATAGTCAACATAGATTTTATTGACCTAGTGGTCTCATTGCCAAGGTTGGGGGTGGCATCTACAACAAATTCCAATGCTTGCTACTAGGAAGTGAATTGCTTGTTTTCAAGGAATTGGTGGTCAATTTTAAAGAAAACATGTGTTTATTGTTGTTACATGTGAATTATATCATTTTTGAATTTATTTGTGGCAACTTATGCAATTAGAATGGTGTAGTTTAAACATTTTACATTTTTTTACTTTCCGACAATTATCACTGGAATTCAACAATGTAATTGTTGGTGAAATCATTAGTTTAAATTGCTTAAATCACATTTTTTAATGTAATCCAAAATTGTCTATTTGATATATATATATATGGAAAAGTGAATCCAACCCCATATGAAAAGAAAAAGACTAAAGAAAGGTTGTATACTTCCACCTACATTTACTATGGGAATCCCAATTCGTCGATATTGTTCATTGATTATCGATCCAAATTTATCTATTATTGATCGCACATCGAACCAAGCTCCACTGAGTACTATTTTCTAGGCACCCAAAATATGTAATCTCAACCACTGAAATCTGAAATTTTCTAAATTTCTGACTGGATTTTGGGAAAAACTCATAGAGGAATGGTGTGTATGAATGCAGGTAAATATATGCATGTGATGGAGTCATTGGGATGGATGCATTTAGTTAATTCCATTCCACATTCCATCATTAATTCTTTGAATTCTATCTCTGCACGAATTCTGTTAAGAATGGAGAAATGGTTAAACCCCATTTCATATACGATTCTTTGGGTAAGAACAATTTATGTTCTTCATAGAATAAGCATGAAAAATTTATCATTTTTTATTTCCTTGTTTAAATGAATTATATATTCTTTTGCATGGAATTCCACCCTAGTATGCATTACCAATATGTTCATTACCTTCAAATGCCAAACCAATGCAGGAATGACATGTCCTTTTAGGGATATTGTAACACACCTACTACGGCATAATAGGTGTTTCGCCTATTTCTCTCTTTTTACTTCCAAAGACAGAATCTTGAGTTCCTACGAGGTCCTAGTGCCAGCTAGACCTTCCTATCGGACCCTCCCCAAGAAAATCCGTCGGTTCTTTCATTGGAAACATGTCTTGTACAACCCAGGTACCAAGTGTGGCTTCACCCCCATGTTATCATTGGTCATGACCCTGGCCAAGCCAAGAGACACTTTTCACACTTCGCAGTTCAACGACGTACGAGGGTTGAGTTTCTTCGACTCTTCAAACCCCGAACCCCGGGTCCTATTCATTTTGAGCCAATTCGGAGTCTCGCATTTTGGGACTTCGCAACTTGCGAAGACGAGGGTCCTACCCTTTGGTCTTCCAAGTACTGAAATGTCAAAAAGTTGAAACCTATTCATGCTAAGCCAATTCAGATTTCTGCACTTCGGGACTTCGCAACTTGCGAAGACGAGGGTACTTCCCTTTGGTCTTCCGAGTGTCGAAATGTCGAAAAGCCGAAACCTATTCATGCTAAGCCAATTCGGAGTTCCGCACTTCGGGACTTCGTAACTTGCGAAGACGAGGGTCCTGCCCTTTGGTCTTCCGAGTGCCGAAACGATGAAAAGCCGAAACCTATTCATGCTAAGCCAAAGGTCCAAATCACCCCTAAATCAACGACCACAATCCCGTCACGATTTTGCGAATCGTGAGCTTGTGCAATCCTACTCATTGACCACTCCAAGTCGCGGGTCAGTGAAATGCGACCTGACTGCCATGCGTCCTGTACCGATGGATGGTTTTGAATTACTTCGGGATTTTCAGGACGTTGCCAAGTCCACCCTCTGGCCCATGTAAAGGTTAAGGTCGACGGAAAAATAATTTCGACATGTCCTCCCAAGGGTTCATGGGTGAATTTTCCCTAGTTTTGGTGATCGGACTAAAGCCTTCCTAAGTCACCGAGCTATATACTCTGTGGTAGGGGTAAGGTAAACTCATCGGTTTACCACCATAGTAGCCCTCTTTAGGGACTCACTACGACTCGAGAGTGTGAGGAAACTTCCCGGGAGAAGTGCCTTCAAAAGATTAAGCCAATGCATAGCGCGATCCAGGTAGATGGGCTCGTTCTCCAGGTTACAGACTTGTATCCCGAACCTACTCATTCTATGCCTAGACCGAATATGGTCATATAAGTATAAGTATGCTTCCATTGTTTCCATATCAAAACACATGCAAACACTTCCATACAGAAAACATTCATGAGTGTATAAACATGAGCATGCATTCAGTTCAAATATAAGACATGACACTCATCAGAAAACACCAGTCGTGTTGTGCCTACTGAGAGGGGTTCTCGTTTCCACCCAACCATAGGCTCAGTGAATTCAGATAGATTTTCCACTAGCCACCCCCGAGCCAGACCATGATGCTTGGAGATTCAGTCTCCTATTTCCAGCTCAACGGAAGTCCAGAACATAGGTTTCTCTTTCTCCTCCACTGTTCGGGACTCTCTGTCTCTCTAGAGTTCCTTTTGTCTTCTTCCTCTACAATCTCTGTCGCGTGTGCCCTCCTCTACCCCCACACTTCCTTTCTTGCCTTGTTCTGCAAGGTTGCGTGTGGCACGAATTTCCCCATCCGTGGTCAGGTCTGAGGGCTTCTACGGATGGGCGGTTCACCCCCATCCCCTCATTAACTCATGAGGAGCCTCCCCACCTACCAACCTGGTGAGTAATTCATTCCAGGGTCAGAGAGCCGCTTTGGTCCTTGAGCCAGCAAAGACCAATACGGTATTGGTTCAGTGGAAGTTAACGCCACCATTCCAAGTGCCTTCCAGCACCTTTCATTAGCCATCATGGTCTCTTTCAGCACATCCCCCTCCCAACAATCAAGCAACACATATTCATAACATTATTTACATTTATCGACCCTTTATACAAAGGTCCGTCAAATCACACGTTCACATCTTTGAGTTTGCCATTGTTCTCGGCCAATATAGTTATTTTTACAGACTGGGGGAAACAGGGTGTTACAATTCCCTCCCCCTTAAAGGAACATCGTCCTCGATGTTCTATCTACCAATAGAATGTGTATGTATAGAAGTAAACAAAATCGGATATGCTTGTTTCATGGCATCTTCCATTTCCCACGTAGCCTCATCTAGGCCAAAATGTTTCCACTGCACCTTGACCTATGCAATGGTTCAGTTCCTGAGTGGGGTTTCCTTTCTGTCCAGTATGCATTGAGGTTCTGGCAGAAATTCTCCCTCCAGTTCCACCTAGATCACAGACCAGTCGATTATATGATTAGAATCGTGTACATATTTCTTCAATAATGAAACATGGAAAACATTATGTGTTTTTACTGTGGGAGGAAGTGCTAGCCTATAGGCTACAGGTCCTACTCTATCTATAACTTCAAAGGGTCCACAATACCGAGGTGTCAACTTGGAACAAGCTCCCTTTATCAGGGAACTCTTCATGGGCCTAACTCGGAGATATACGTGGTCTCCCGCCTTGAACTCTCTTGGAGTTCTCTTTCAGTCGGCGTAACTTTTCTGTCGGTTATGAGCGACCTTTAGATTTTGTTTTATTTGAATTACTTGTTGTTCCATTTCCTTCAACATGTTGGGTCCAATAGTAACTCTGTTTACGAGATTACTCCAACTGACTAGAGTGTTACACGGCCTACCGTAGAGGACTTCGAAGGGATTTGTCTTCAGGGATTCTTGGTAGCCGTTGTTGTAGGCGAATTCCACCAGTGGCAGGTAATCTTCCCACTTTTTGGGTTGATGCATTACATGCATCCTTAGCATGTCTTCTAATATTTGGTTCACTCTTTCTGTTTGTCCATCGGTTTGAGGATGATAGGTTGTGCTAAACAGTAACTTGGTCTCCAGACCAACCATCAGGGATTTCCAAAAGCTGGAAGTAAATTTCCTGTCTCTGTCAGACACGATCTCTTTAGGCATACCATGCAGTTTGAATATCTCCTTCATGAATACGTTGGCGATGTCTATTGCCTTGCAAGTTAACTTGACGGGAATAAAATGAGCGGACTTGCTCAATTTATCCACCACTACCATGATGGTGTCATTTTGTTTGGTTGAGGTTGGTAATCCAGTGATAAAATCCATGGAGATGGTTTCCCATTTCCATTCCGGGATTGGTAAAGGTTGTAATAATCCTGTAGGGTGTCAGTGATCTGCTTTAAACTGTTGGCATTCTATGCATTTGGCTAAGTACTCAGCTATGTCTTTCTTCAGTCTAGGCCAATAGAATTGTTTCCCGGTGGCCGTGATCATCTTCTGGTATCTTGGATGACTAGTATAGGGTCTTTTATGTAGTTCATCCAGTATAAATCTCTTCAAGTCGTCACAATCTGGAATGTACAATCTGTTTCTGTAAGTGAGCAGACCTCCTTCTATCATCTGGTAGCCTTTATATTTTATATCTGTGGGTTCTTTCTCTAGGTACGAGGTCATGGTCTGGAAGAATGTGTCTGTTCCTTGTGCATTCCTGACTCTTTCCTTTACATCCGTCTCGCAGGTGTTTACCACTGGCAGGTGAATTTTTTTCATACTTCTGCTAAGGGCATCGACCACCTTATTTTCCTTTCCTTTAATATGTTTGATTTGAAAATCAAACTCGCTAAGGAGGGCCATCCACCTAGCTTGTCTGGCATTGAGCTTTGGTTGGTCAAACAGATATCGCAATCCGCAGTGGTCTGTCAGAAGTACAAATTTCCTCCCCAGGAGGTAATGCCTCCACATTTTTAAGGCGTGCACTATGGCGACCAGTTCTAGATCATGGGTCACATAGTTGACTTCGTGCTCATTCAATTTTTGGGATTCATAGCAGACCACACTTCCTCCTTACATAAGGACTCCTCCGAGCCCTTCCTTACAGGAATCTGTGCACACGAGGAAGTCAACTTTGGGATTGACAATTTTCAACACGGGTGTGTGGGTTAGTAGATGTTTCAGGGTTTGAAATCTTTCTTCACATTTTTTCATCCATGTGAATTTAGTCCCCTTCTTTTGGAGGGCAGTGATTGGACACCGTATCTTGGAGAATCCTTTTATAAATCTCTTGTAGTATCCTGCTAAGCCCATAAATGATCTGATATCTGAAATTTCCTTTGGGGTAGGCCATTCCATGATAGGCCTGATCTTTTCAGGGTCTACTGCTACTTCTTCTTCAGATAAGACATGGACCAAGTAATGTATTTTCTTCTAGAAGAAGTCACACTTGTTGAATTTGGCATAGAGCTGATGTTGTCTTAGAACTTGAAGTACAAGCCTAAGGTGTTCCTCATGTTCCTCTCTATTCTTGGATTAAATTAATATATCATCAATAAAAACCAGTACAAATTTGTCTAGGAATTTGCTGAGCACATTGTTCATCAAGCACATAAAGTGGCAGGGGCATTGGTTAATCCGAAGGGTACTACCACAAACTCATAGTGACCATATCTCGTCCTGAAGGCAGTTTTGTGGATGTCTTCACCCTTGATTCGGACTTGATGGTATCCAGATCTCAAGTCAATCTTTGAGAAGATGGAAGCACCCCCCAATTTATTGAACATGTCATCGATCCTGGGTAAGGGGTACTTGTTCTTTATGGTTACCTTATTGAGTTGTCTGTAATCTACACACAGTCAGAGGGTACCATCTTTCTTTTTCACAAATAGGATTGGTGCTCCCCATGGAGACACACTGAGCCGGATATAACCTTTGTCCATCATTTCTCTCAATTGTAATTTAAGCTCAACTAGCTCAGGTGTGCTCATCCTGTAGGGTTTCCTAGACACTGGCACTGCACCTGGTGCAAGTTCTATCGAGAAGTCAATGTCCCTTCTCGGAGGTAGGCCTAGTACATATTTCGGGAATACATCTCTATATTCTCTTAGTGTGGGGTGGTCTTTGAGGTTTGGTTTGTTATCTTCAATTGATTTCAACACCCGTATCGCATATAGTAGACATCCCTTTCTGCAATACTTTCTCATTTGAAGAGATGATACTTGTCTCACCGAGACATGTTTCAGGACCGAGACATGTTTTAGGATCCCTTGAAGGGTTACCCTTCTTCCTTCTTCACTTGCACATTCCAAGGTTTTATGGTAATAGTCTAGTCTGGATTTATGCGTGGCTAGCCAGTCCATACCAATTAACAGGTCATACGATCCTAGTGGTAATATGTTAAGGGTTGCTTGGGTGGGGAATTCACCCATAATGAATTGGCAAGATGGTATGACCTCCGCCACCTTTCTTTTGGTGCCAGTGGTTAACTGTACCAACCATGGCTTGGTGTGTTTATGTGGCCGTAGTTTACACTTATCAACAGCCTTAGGGGCTACATAACTCAAATTTGAACCAGGGTCAATCAGAATAGACACTAGATGGTTGGTGATCATACCTTCTATTTCCACCATTGAATCTTGGTGGTCAGCTTGGTTTTTATCCAAGGCTGCATAAATTTGTGGCACACTCCTGGCCACGTCATTGACGGTGGTAGCTTCTTGAGCACTGTAAATTCTTCGGTTATTTTGTCGTCGGTGCGAGTAGTCCCTCAGTAGATGTTCTTCTCCACAACCCCAACATTTCAAAGGTTCTCTCTTTGGGTTATCAGTATTTCCTGGGGCAAATCCAGAAGATTTATCTCCACCCAAGGAAGGGAAGTTCTGCTGGTGTACACTTCGGACTGGGAAGCTCATCCTTGAGTTCTTTTTATAGTTTTTAACTCTTGGGGATTTAAACCCCTTCTTCTGGAATCCTGAACTATTCTTCTGCTTTCAGTCTTCGCGAGGTTCCGTCCGATGCTTGAGTTGTTCATGACAATATCTTGCCTTTCGAATAGCATCTTCTAGAGTTTTTGACTCATCAAACTCGATCCGGTTCTGATAGTCCTTAGGGAGTCCACTGATGACTAATTGCACCTTTGCCTTTTCTGCTTTTATATAAGGTACGTACCTCAACAACTCAAGGAATCTACTAACATATTCCTCTATGGTGAGTTTCCCCAGCTTGAGTTCATCGAATTATTTAGTTTTTTTGTTGAAATACTTTTCCGATAGATACTTCTTCCTGAAGTGTTTCTCAAACTGTTCCCAAGACAGACTCTCTTCGTGAATTCCTTTTACATTCTTAAGGTCTTCCCACCAAATGGAAGCCTTTCCATTCAAGTTGAAGGTGGCCACTCGAGCCTTCAAGTTTTCTGAGAAGTCATGGACTCTGAAATATTTCTTTAATCCAAGTAACCAGGCCTCCGCTTCCTCTCCCTTCTTTATTTCACCGTCGAAGGAGGGTGGTTTGGCCTTCTTAAATTCTTCGAGATTCTGACTCCTGGAAAGCTTTCGCTTCTTCCGTTTTCTTCGGGAATAAGAACTAGTTCTGCTGTTAGAAGATCCCTCTGAGTTGCCAACTTCCTTTTCAAAGGAATCGTCCGACGCTTGTCCCCTATCTCTGGGGTGGACCTTTCTCGAGGTGCTCCTCTCAGTGTGGCCACTTAAATGACCACGTTTCTATATCTCAGGTGAACTTCGACTTTTCTTTGTCTGTCGTCGGTCCGTGTGACTGGTGTCACGTTCATGCTACAATTGTCTTTGTATGTCAGATAAACTTTGCAGTAAGACTGCATTAATTTATGTTTTCTTCTCTTGCTCTTTTATCATCCTCTCGTTGTCGGCCTTGCAGCTCTGTAGTTCGACCATGAGGCTCCTCACAGTCTCAGCTAGATCTGGAGGGGTCCCTATCACCCTCCTTTTGTCAGACTCTTCGTCTCTATTGTGGGAGCCTTCCCCCACCTCATGGTGAGTCACCTATGCATTTGTAGTTTTCCCGTGGTTGATCGTCTGCTTGTGTGCAAAAGAAAAAAGCTTGTTGTTAGTCAATATTTATATTCATTCGTAACCAGCTGATAATTCATATTTTTCACATGCATACACACAATAGGAATTTTCATTCTTAACTTCGACCTTTGATTAAGGGGGTTAAGATAGAGGGTTACTCCTTTTAAGAGTGCTTCGAATGGAGTCTCTCATTCAACCCGTTCATGAGCCCAAGCAAACCAAGTGTTGTAACCATGCTTTGATACCAATTTGTAACACACCTACTACGACATAATAGGTGTTTCACCTATTTCTCTCTTTTTACTTCCAGGGACAGAATCCTGAGTTCCTACGAGGTCCTAGCACCGGCTAGACCTTCCTATCGGACCCTCCCCAAGCAAATCCTCTGGTTCTTTCATTGGAAACCCGTCTTGTACAACCCAGGTACCAAGTGCGGCTTCACCCCCATGTTATCATTGGTCATGACCCTAGCCAAGCCAAGAGACGCTTTTCGCACTTCGCAGTTCAGCGATGTACGAGATTCGAGTTTCTTTGACTCTTCAAACCCCGAACCCCGGATCCTATTCATTCTGAGCCAATTTGGAGTCTCGCATTTCGGGACTTCGTGACTTGTGAAGACGAGGGTCCTTCCCTTTGGTCTTCCAAGTACCGAAATGTCGAAAACCCGAAACCTATTCATGCTAAGCCAATTTAGAGTTCTGCACTTCGGGACTTCGCGACTTGCAAAGATGAGGGTCCTTCCCTTTGGTCTTCCAAGTGCCGAAACGTCGAAAATTCGAAACCTATTCATGCTAAGCCAATTCGGAGTTTCGCACTTCAGGACTTCGCGACTAGCGAAGACGAGGGTCCTGCCATTTGGTCTTCCGAGTGCCGAAACGCTGAAAAGCCGAAACCTATTCATGCTAACCCAAAGGTCCAGATCACCCCTAAATCAACGACCATGATCCCGTTGCGATTTCGCGAATTGTGAGCTCGTGCAATCCTACTCATTGACCACTCCAAGTCGCGGGTCAGCGAAATGCGACCCGACTGCCACGCGTCCTATACCGATGGGTGGTTCCGAATTACTTCGGGATTTTTAGGACATTGCCAAGTCCACCCTCTGGCCCATGTAAAGGTTAAGGTTGATGGCAAAAGAATTCCGACAAGTCCTCCCAAGGGTTCCTGGGTGAATTTTCCCTAGTTTTGGTGATCGGACTAAAGCCTTCCTAAGTCGCCGAGCTATATACTCTGCGGTAGGGGTAAGTAAAACTCGTGGGTTTACCACCATAGTAGCCCTCTTAAGGGACTCACTATGACTCGGGAGTGCAAGGAAACTTCCCGGGAGAAGTTCCTTCGGAAGATTAAGCCAATGCATAGCGCGAGCTAGGTAGATGGGGTCGTTCTCCAGGGCATAGACTCATATCCTGAACCTACTCATTCTATGCCTAGACTGAATATGGTCATATAACTATAAGTATGCTTCCATTGTTTCCAAATCAAAACACAGGAAAACACTTCGATACAGAAAACATTCATGAGTGTATAAACATGAGCATACATTCAGTTCGAATATAAGACATGACACTTATCTGAAAACACCAGTCGTGTTGCGACTACTGAGAGGGGTGCTCATTTCCACCCAATCGTAGGCTCAGTGAATCCAGATAGATTTTCCACTAGCCACCCCTGAGCCAGACCACGATGCTTGGAGATTCAGTCTCCTATTTCCAGCTCAACGAAAGTCCAGAATGCAGGTTTCTCTTTCTCCTCCACTGTTTGGGACTCTCTGTCTCTCCATAGTTCCTTCCGTCTTCTTCCTCTGCGATCCCTATCGCGTGTGCCCTCCTCTCCCCCCACACTTCCTTTCTTGCCTTGTTCTGCAAGGTTGCGTGTGGCGCGAATTTCCCCATTCGTGGTCAGGTTTGAGGGCTTCTACGAATGGGCGGTTCATCCCCATCCCCTCATTAACTCATGAGGAGCCTCCCCACCTACCAACCTGGCGAATAATTCATTCCAGGGTCAGAGAGCCACTTTGGTCTTTGAGCTAGTAAAGACCAATACGGTATTGGTTCGGTGGAAGTTAACGCCACCATTCCAGGTGCCTTCCACCACCTTTCATTAGCCATCATGGTATCTTTCAGCACATCCCCCTCCCAACAATCAAGCAACACATATTCATAACATTATTTACATTTATCAACCCTTTATACAAAGGTCCGTCAAATCACACGTTCACATCTTTGAGTTTGCCATAGTTCTCGGCCAATATAGTTATTTTTACAAACTGGGGGAAATAGGGTGTTACAGATATTGAGGAAGAATTCGAATGGGTGCCCTGACGACCAAGGGAGGAAAGTTCAAACATGCTACATAAAGAGTTTAAGGGAAGATTTGAGATTAAAAGACCAATCTAAAACTAATATGAGGAAAATTTGTGCATGGATATAATGGGAAGTCACAACTAGGTTTTTATTTGATGCTGATGGTAAATTATCTTGAATTTGACTTAACTATGTATAAATCCTTTCTACAAAATGTATCCAATACATGATTCTAAGACTATGGATTTTATGATTTCAAATGTGAGAGGCTAATAAGCATGAAACTGAAAGCAATCTTCTACTTTGAAACAAGTAGACATAGAGTGAATACCAAGTAATATGACCAAGCTAGAAAAACATGTCCGAGATTACCTACCCTCAATCATGAAGTACATTTGTACTTGTGCCAAAATCTTCATTGATATGCAAAAGTAGAGAAATCTTCAAATTTGTGTTCTTTTCTAGGTATCCTTGCTTACTTCCCTTGGAACTTGTCCAAAGATAGGGCACTGTCGATGGCAACTTTTACTTCTATTAATGTCTTCCCAGTTGGCAAAGTAAGGTTCTAGAGATGGGTTTGAATCTTTGTAGAAAATAACATGATCTTATAGAGTTTACTCAATAATCAAGAATATTGTGGATATTGTGATGGATTTTGATCATTTGCCACAAACCATTAGAGATCAAGTCTCTATGGGTTGTTGAAGATGACCTCATAACATTCTCTATAGATGAGGTGAGTGTCAACTATGCATACAATATTTTCATTAAGTCCTCGACTATTATATTGCTCGAGGAGATATGCATTCATACTAATTTTTCCAGTAAAAGTCTTTTCCATGCATGTGTTTCAAGTGTGGGAATGCAGTGCATAACATAAATCACCCCTATACTTAATCGTTTAATTGAATAGAGCACCTAGCCTACAAATCTTGATATAAGGAGGAAAGTTTATCTTCTAATTTGATTTGCAACTTCATTCCTAGGATAATATAACATACACAAAACATCTGGGCATTCTCTTTGGAGAAATATTTTCAACAACAAATGCATCAATGAAGACTTAAGATAGGATAATTTATTGCAAGTTTCACCAAATCCTATGCATGTTGACAACAACAATAGAAAATTGCCATCCATTTGTTATTTATTGGTGCAGACATCCCAAATGTTGATCGAACTTTAAGTTAAACAATATTTCTACACTTCTATTGTTGTAGTTTGATGTGTAAGTAACTAATTACATTGACATGAAGGGAGATCCTTGAGGACTCTTCCACATATTGTTTCTAAAAGAGGCATCGATAAATGCTTTGCATAAAATAAAAAAAACTATTATATATAATGTTTGATCCTAAAAAATGTTTTTTTATTATTACAAAAATTAAGTGTTATTAATATTTAGTTTAAACTATTAACTTAATGGTTTCTTGCTTGTCTTTGTTCTTATATAATAATAATAATAATAATCTATTTTTAAGGTCACGGCCAAGCCAGCACACCAAATTGGTGTATGAGACCCCCTTGTTTGTGGGACAAGGGACCCCCCTCCGCCCAACGATTTGACTGGTAAAGTCTATGAAGGTATACATACCCTACCCCCCTCTGGATTTGAACCTGTGACCTCTTAAGAAGAAACACATGTTCTTAACCATTAGGCCCACTCAGGCTGTATATAAGTAACCAATTTTCATTATATAGTCTTATGTCTAGTTAGAGTTTTTCCCATTGCACCTCGTTATAATATGCAGTAGCAATTCCCCCCTTTATAGTTAGTCTTTAGTATACACATTTTGTGTGTACATGATCCAGGTGGATATTGGTGGCCACCCACCTTTTGCAACTGACTCAAAACAATTTTCTGGTAATTTTGGTAATTTACTATTTTTAGCAGTTTTTAACTTCTGACGCCATTTTGAGGGCCTAAATGAAGGTTTTTTGGGATAGAGCTTCTCAATGATAATTGAAGGCTTTGATTGATCCCCCTAAATGAATCTCCTCGATGATAACTTTCCAACGAGCTATCGTGCGCCCCAAACAAAGATCGTATGCCAAAGTTACGCCCCTAGGAAGTTGATAGACCAAACTACCCAAAACAGGGTCCACAAAATTGTTGGCTTTTCATCTTCCGGGGTTAGGGTTTTGGATTTTCTTTATGATAAAAAGGCCTTTGGAGCCTCATTGTAAAATCATCTTCTTGCGAATGCGAGTAGCAAACACATCTCTTCTCAGAGATAAGCTGCCACCATTCTAGCGAGTCTTTCACTATGTATTTTTACAGTCTTTGTACATTTTTGCTTATTAATAGAAAATTGTGTATCACTATATCTCTGTGTTTATGGTTGCATCTCTGATACATTTTTGTTATATTATTGGATATCCGAGATATATTTGTACATTACTTTATTATATCTTCGCTCTCATTTTGTGTTGAAAATAATCCGGATCAATACCTTAGTAAGAGTTGTTTGAAATTTAAAAAAATGTTTGTGACATCTATATATAAAGAAAAAAGATTCAAAATTGTCATTATCTAATTTCAGTTTTATATTGTATAATAGTTTTAGTTGGGTTATTAGTTTTCTAAAGTAGAAAATTTAATTGTCAAACAATTTTTGACATAAATTCTTTCAGATTTGTAATGTAATTTTGACATTTTAATCCGCCATCATAAAGATTCCCCAAAAGTCTCAAAAAATCTTGATGTATTAATTAATATACATATTTGTATTCCATTTTTTAGTACATTAATCTTGAAGTATATTACATTTTGAAAGTTTAAAAAATCACAATTTTTATTGACGAAAATATTGTCGAGTTGAGAGAATCATGATGTCGACAACATATATTTGATATTTGCAACAATGGTTTCTACTATATGTAGATAATTAAGGAAGAAGCTCCATATATTTGTGATGCCATCTCCTTGAGGTTTGAGAAGGAACATATGGGGTAATTTTTTCTCATCTTATGATGGCATATTGAAATGTTTTATTATGGTTAGAATATGTGCACTTCAACATTTATTTTATTTGCATAAACACAAGTTTAAAGAGGTGATCTACAATTTTATAGCGCTATATCATTGATTACAACTTGAAAAAATGTTCTTTTACAATCTTTATGTTTTAAGAGATATCTTTGTTTTGATAAATTTGATTATAGTTATTTATATTTTTTCTATTTTTGCAAAAATTTCTCTTGGTGTATCAACTAGTAACTAGTTGTAAGTACTTCTTGAAATAATATTTTAGGGAGATTGTGTTTGAGAACATGGGAACTTGATTCTACATTTGTGTCATTGGAACATAATTTCCATGAAAATTATGAATCTAATTTATATTTTTGCAATTTATCATAGCTATAATAATAAAATGACATATTTTCCACAACATAGTTTCATAATTTTGGCAAATATAATGTTTGATGAGTAACTCACCAATCTCAAAATTGGATACCAAAACATCATTAATATTCTCTTTCACCATTATGACCATTGACCTCAAATTAGAGTATCTTCAATGCATCCCATAAAAGTACATGAATCTTCATTTGAGGTTCCAATTGTGAAATATTTTAGGATATATTTATGGAACTACATGATGGTTGATGTTATTACATGTTTAGATTGCAAAGCCTTCTTAAAATTGTTCACTTAAACCTCTTAAAGTTCTAAAGTGAAAAGTGTTCTATAGAATTTGATAATGTGTGTACTTCTTATTGATTAGGTTAAACACAAGATTGTTTCATTCGAGTATAAATTATGTCTTTCATGCATTAGGTATTTGTTTGAAATATTAAAAAATCCAACACCCATAAGGTTTTGAGATTTATCTAGTAGTTTTTTTTGTTTGCTAGCATGTTTGTTACCCGCGGGACTAGCCGCTGGTCTAAGAAACCATGACCGAAGGGCATCTAAGCCATCTAAATCACTTGAGGTTCGCCCCTGCACTGGGCCACACCAACCCTTAACATGGCTGTATTTTTTTGGGTGTCTCCTCCCAACTAACGCAAGTTTCGAACTAGCGAGATTTGATAGATTTATCTAGTAGTCGTTTAGATTAAAGAATATCCTTTTGTATTGATCCAAAAAAAATAGGCTTTCGTCTCTTCAAACCACTATGCATACATTCAACTTATTTTACAATTATTTTTCAAAATCAAACGATGTACATATATTTCAATATACTACGTTTCAACCTCCTTTATTGATTGCTTTTATTATTGGAATCAAGTCTTACATGTCTATGAACGAAAGTCTTAAAAAGAAATAACATAATTCAACATTATGACAACCATTAATATTAAAGGTTGCATTAATTTTTTTTAGTTCAAATAGTTTTTTCTTCAAATAAAAAATATTGTTTATTTTAACTTGTCAAGATATAAGGGTTGCCCTTAAGCAAAATGCTTGCTCTGAAAGTTTTAGTGACACTATGGAAGAAACAAATGATGTGAGGCGCTATATGTGGTACTCAATTTACCCAGTGAGGCTGGTTTTTCCAAGGAAATCAAAGATCCAGTTTTTTCGGCATAGTTTCTCAATTTTTATCGGATAAAGGGAGGGAGATATGAGTGCCCCTTAACGCCTAACACCTAACAGAGTCAGAAGCAATTTTTACTGGATAAGGAGAACGAGATAAGTACCCCTTGTCCCTGACCATGATGTGATCTTTGCATTGTAACATTATTCACATTTTTTTTTTAATGGTCGAGGTGGTTTGAAGAGAAAATTGCAAGGTAAATCTTGCACATCCAAATTCAAATCCCAATGAAACTTTATGAAAAAGCTAAAAATGAAACCCCTAGCGTATCCGAACATTATGCCAAGAGTTCTCTAATCCTCTAATTTAAAAAAAATAAAATTGTTATTCATATTTTTAAGGGAAAAAAAAAAACGTTATTCACATTTTTAAGGAAAAAAATGAAGCAAATGACCAATCGGTACATTTATGATTGTTTAAATATCAAGCCATAGTTTGGAAAAATATCCCTTCACAAAAGCAAAAGCTACACTACTCAAACATTACACTTATCGCTACTGACTACTACGATGGACTCAAGCATGACACTGATCGCCAGCGGAGCTTGGAGACTTCTGCACCGATATTCATCGTTAATGGCCTGAAAGTCTCTAACAGTCCCTTCTTTCATACTGAGAAGATTTAATCGCCAACTTTTGGTGCACTTAATCGGCCAAGAAAATTGGCGTTGACGCTGCCCAGGTACAGATAGTTTCCCACCTCCATCGCAGAAGTCACAAATGACATAACCTTCCCATTGGGATCCTCCAAACTTATGATGGGTTCACCCTCCTCTCCCACCTTCACC
>JZKD02S0200295.1:885322-905351 GCA_000966675.3 Picea glauca | reverse complement strand
CCTCACTTAGATACAACTCACTTGCTCAGTTTGAGAGACAAATTCTGATCTGTTACCGACAAAGGAGAGAGAGTGACCCATATCTAGGAGAGGACTTTCTGTATTAGCATAAGAGATCTTTTGGCATTATATTGGCTATCTACATTAAGGAAGTTTTGCTGGGTTTTCTTCCTCTAGAGGGTTTTCCATGATAAATGTTGTGTCTCTTGTGATTGTGTATTTCTCAGTCGGGGTTGTCACCTTAGTTGTCATTCGGGGTTGTAACCTTGGAGGCACGTATTAGCAAATTTAAGGACTTTGGAGGCCCAATGTTTCATCTCCTTTTCCCAACATCCCACACTTGAGGCCCAACTTCACCCTAGGAGGGAATGCCATCACCTTTGGAGGCCTATTTAGATGCAAATTGAATTTATTTTGGTAAAAATGTAATTTTGTAGTAAATTGGTCAGGTTGGCCCTGATATTTTGACCTAAAATAATTAAAGGTCAAATTTTGGTATAAATAAACATAAAGTGACATTCCATTTCATCATAACTCTCACTTGGGAGAGTGGAGGTCTGAAATTTTCTCCCTAATAAGGGTTATTGGCTGAAATAAGGAGGGCACTACTCTTTTAAGGCTTGTTTTTGGCACTTGGACAAATTTTATGAAGTTTTGTGGCAATATTGCATGGTTTTACATGATTATTCTTGGTGCAAGTAGATTTTTACTTTGTCATTGTAAATGGTTATGGTAATGGTTTGCTTGCTCATACAATATTATGAAATTGCATGTTTCAATTAATGCTTGAAGTAAGAAACTTAAAGAGCTAAGTTTCTTGCTTTTCATTTGCCCAGCTTCATTGAATTGATCTAGTAACTAGTGAAACCCTAGGGACCTAAAGTGCTAGCTCTCTAGAGGTTTATACTTAATTATTGTGCAAAGTACTTTTCATCCATAAAAATCCAAGAAGAAGGAGATGCTAGGGTCTAAAAGTGCCTACACCCTAGCTTCCTCACTTCTTAAGGTCAAACCTAGGAGGCCTTAAGTTGCTACTCCTCCTAGGTCTTTCTCCCTCTTGGATTATGTGTAAAATCACTTGTTAGCAGCCTTTGAGGAAGCCGCCTACTTGACTCCAATACCCTTAGAAAGGCACTAGTCAAAACTCACTCTTTAACAAGTATCTTCAAACTCAAACTCCAAACCATTTCCTACTTGATTACGCTACTAACTTTAACTAGTTAACTAACCTAACTTAGAGATACTAACAACCACTTAATTATTGCTGATAATTCACTATTACAACCATTGTTTGCAGCCTATATCAGCCTACCAACCACCTTAGAACAACCCAGAATTTGTACAAGGCAAGTTACTATCAATATATGTTCAAGTGTTTGTTCAATTGCCTTATCAGAGTACATTTTTGAAGCATGTAACTGTTGTCATTACTTCTATTTTACCGTTGTTACATTTAACTTAGACAGCTTGTTTAAATCCAATTGTTGGTTGATATATATTTAGAAAACTCACATAAAGACAAAGTATTATCATTGATGCTTTGAATGCTTGTCCACATTGTCCATACAAGTGCGTTCTTGTTGATACTAATTTTCACCTGTTATCATTTACTTATCGCTATCATCTACTTGTCATTTGTTGCATACATAGACAACCAACATATATTCACAAGTTTACTGTCTTTTTGAAGCATCATTATCATTTGTTATTGCCTTTAACACTTGATGCTGTAGTGGTAAGGGGCAGATACACTTTATTTTCTTTTGCTTCATCCTTCAAGACTTAAACTTGACTTGAGTGACCTAGAGAGAGGGGTAGTTTACTTATCATTTCTTTCCCTTCATCAACCCACTAGGTCTAGGGACCTCCTAAATAGAAAAGGGTATCCTGTTGGGGTCACAGTGATAGGATACCCTCTTGTTACGCCAATCTCGGCCTACTTGCCTTTAGGCTTTGGGAAAGTACATATTTTTTGGCGCCGTTGCTGGGGAACATCGAGTCAATATTCCTCAATGACACTTTTTTGGTAAACCTTTACCTCAAAGCCTTCATCTTACAAAGCTTACCTAGCGACTCCACCGAGGGTGATTCTCTCACTCCCTTTGATAATCCTTAAGAGGATATCTAGTGACTCCACTGACCTTTTCCAAGGTTCCACCTTACTCTCAACTTTGTGATATTTCTAAGATATGGGATCATGGCGCCTTGGGAACAAGTGTATTTGACTATTGATTTCAAAAGTTTTCAAGGATACCTGCATTATTTTGATATAAAATGGTTAAACAACTATCCAAGATTCGGAGGCCTCCCAATTACTCACATTGTAGAATTCTTGAAGTATATAAGTGAGATAGAATTTGAAGGGCAGGATGTTCTGGTAAAATTGTTCATTCTTTCCCTGCCATCCTTTTTGCAAGATTGGATTAAGGGTTGTTGCGAAGATAAGGGTATATCATCTTTCGTAGACCTCATCAGTAGGTTTATTGAGCTTGTGAAACCACAATGCCAGACATATGAAGATGCCCTTCAAAATCTCACAATAGCCCCAGAGGACGAGGGATTCACCACTGAGATTGTGGAAGATCTTAGGGATGTGTACCATACTCAATACCAAGAACCCTTTGATGTAGAAGGAGAGATTTATGAAGAAGGTTGTCAACCCCTTGAAGAGGAGCAATATTTTTCCCATGATTCAATAGAATGCAGTAAAGACTTGACTAAAGAAGTGAGTTATGAGGATGAAGCACTAGTATTCACTCTTTCATCCGATGATGCTCTCCAAGATCCTATCACTCCTGCACAATATGAAGAGAATGAGGTGAATCATTTTCCTTTCCAGGTTTTTGATGACACTTTGTTCTGTGATTCAGAAGGTGAAGAAGTAAAGGAAACCTTGGAAGAGCTAGGTCCTTCATTTTTTGATGAAGGCAAAAAGATGATTAAAGAGACGAGTCTTGGGGATGATCTACTGGATTCTCTTCCATTTGATGAAGTCATCCAAGCCTTTGATGCTCCTACACAGCAAGAAGTGAACAAGGTAAGTTACTTCCCTTTCCAAGATTTTGATGATGCTTTATTTTATGATTTGGGAAGAGAAGAATTATTAGAGGAGCCCTTGGATGCATAAAATCCTTCATGTTATGATAAAGGTAGTGACATGGTTGATAATATTGATGAGTTCATACATGTTGGAAGACGTACGTGGGATGTGATTGGTTCTCATGAGGATCACATTTATGATATGGAAAGATATCTTCGAATGTTGCCTTTACAACAACCATGTGATGTTCCTAATAATTTAGATGTTTGGAAATACGATGATGATATAATTACAGAGGTTTTCCAAGTACCCAAGGATGACCTAGTGCAATGTTCTCTTGATGATTTTTGGTCATACCTTGAGGATTTTGATGAGTATTCCTTTGATCACTTCAATTTATTCTATGAAGAATATTATCAACCATCGTTGTGCTCAAATTTTGATAAAGGTGAGGACGTTGCTTGCCTGAAGCAGGATACTTGTGACAAGGTTGTCCAGCTCCCTTCGATTGCTTTACCTTGTTATGTCACTAAGGATGAAGTTGGGGAACATGTCTCTTGTTTCAAGTTTTCTTTAGGGTAAAACTTTCCGTTAGAATTCAAGGGGAGGTTGAATGCCTTAAGAAGTTTATTATCTCAATCTTTCAGCTCTCCCCTAAGAAGTTGTCAGTTTCCCTCTAAGTTCTTGTTAATCCCTTCTTAGACCAGGGAGTGATGACATCCAAGGTAGTCAACCCTCAGACTCTTTGAGCCATCCTTTTGAGTACTTGACCTCTCATGATTCTTTTCTGAGATGGATTGATCACTTTTTTGGAAGGGTGACTTGGCATGATTTTGTCCCTCCCTCCCACCTCCATGAGCTAGACTTTACGACTTCCTATGATATAATTCATGCTCTAACTCATGTTTATTTTGTGCTTGACTTGTCAATGTTTTGGCTTATGATGAAGCATAGAGGCATGCATTATGAGGTATTTCTAGGATGCAAAGTTACCAGAACTGAACCAGTCATTGAACCGGTTGGCCCCAAAAACCGGAACCGGGAAAAAACTGGATCAAAAAACCGGTCACTAAAAATACACAAAATATTCAACTTTTGAAAAACAACTACATATTCATGTTTCATGTGCATCCATGTGAATTCAAACCATTATACACAAATTTTCAAAGTTTCTCATATATATTCATGTGCATGCATGTGAATCCAAACCATTATACACAAATTTGCAAAGTTTCTCATATATATATATATATATATATATATAGAGAGAGAGAGAGAGAGAGAGAGAGAGAGAGAGAGAGTAAGTGCACTCTGTTAGCACTAGAAGTCACCTCCAAATTGCGTTGGAGGTAAGCCCAATACCCATCAGAGTTTTATGTCACAGGTTGGTTTTAGAGAGGTCAAATGGGCGCAGACTCAAGATGATATCATTTTAACTTAGAAAACTAGACTAGCATGCATAAGCAATTGAGGTATGGAATCAACTTCAGTCAGTAAGTTGGAGTAAGGGTGAATAGAGGGAAGACTTTGGTGAGGAGAGTGTAGAGGTCTGATGTGGACATCAGGTCTTCCAACAGCTTAAGGAGAAAACTTAAACACAAGATCCTCTTGAATTCAAATCTCAAAGAAACTAAAAGAAATTATAACAACACTATAATCAAACATCATCATAATACAGTTACAACAATTCATGTGAATCAATCATTCATGAACTCTCTCAGTATCAGAGGAAAATAAGATGGAGCAAGAAAGATGACTTAGATTAACTAAGATGTCTCAAAAACAAATACATAACCAGAGAACCGGTGTTCTTCATAAAAATATTACAATAGCAGGGATACTAGCTCAAAAATATTACATCTGCATGTTCTCTGGCAGACTGCACATGCAATCTTCTGTCAGACGCGAGCTTCTGTCAGATGCAAGCTTATGTCAGACGCAATCGTGCTTCAGTAGGAACCTGCAAAAGAACCAACTTGCTGATAGTCCGACCTAGCTTTCCATTTAAGTGGTGAGATGAGGCTTTACCAACCAACCCTTTCATTTATTAATTGAACCCTCGAGATCGGGTCGAGGCTTAGTGCCTAGGGGGTGGCCACGCGCTGTTCTCGGATTGACCACTATATGAGAACGTGAATGCAGGACTGTCAAAAGCAGTTTGAACTCACACTGCTTTTGGACCGCAATCCACCACCTTATGCCACGTATCACTTTCGCCAAACCACGGTTTCAATTGCAGGACCACTCAATAATTTTATCGATCGAACAAGTTGCGTCCTCGCAATGAAGCATGGTTGTTGATGTGGATGCGATCTAGGATCTGGGTGCACCTGCTAGATTTAGTGCTACTTCCAAGCTTAATCGCCCACCGAATTTAGAATTCTCCAAACTGTGCCCTGGGGGGGGACGTGTAATGTCCCCATTTCGAGACATTATAACATTACAACATTTCAGAGTGTTATGCCTACCCGAGTAGCCAGATAGGGGAGATAGAGAATTCAGGAGATATTGAGGGGTTTATTTGGGCCTGAATTGCATCACTCATCATCAAGATCCATTCCACCCAGCTTGGCTTTGGTTTCGTTGCATTCCGACGATTTCCGTAATTTTGAGTTATTATGGGTCATATCTTAATCAAATTCACTAAGAAGTTCATAATGGGCATATTAATTGGAGAAACCTCTTAGTGTGATAGCTCATCAGAATCGGGAAGAAGAACACTACAGGATAAGATGATGAGAAGTGAATTTCAGTGGCCGGAGAAGCCATAAGGATGGATAAATCACTTTTTAGAGGTAAAATGGTTAATTAATTAATTAATTAAGTGATTTAATCAAGGAATAATAAAATAAAGTAAAGGTCACTTGGAGGGAAAAGGTCAAAAACAAATTAGGGTTTCAACATCGAATTAGGGTTTAGAAAATCTATAAGAGAAGGGTCAACGACCTAATTCATCATTATGTAGATTATGACTTGTCATTGAGGAGAGAGGCGCATCTCAGGAGAGATAGTTCAGTGGATTCCAGGAGGAAGACACCAGTTGGCTGATTTTAGTGTTGAGAGACACACCCTAGTCACTGGGAAGATCATTTAGGTCTTTCATCATTCTTCAACAGCAATACATAGTGTCTAGCGGCAAGGGCACATTCATCCAGAGTGAGGGCGCAACTTCTGAGAGGTTTTTGGGTCGACTTACCCCATCCAGGGGGAATTTCGAGATTTTCCTCTAACCCATTTGAGAAGAGGGAAAGGCACATCTTTTTCCTGGTTCCTCATCAGATTCCGATGGAGCAATCAACTGGGACGCATTTTCCAGACTTGGACATGCGACACTTTTGGCAAGCACATTTGGGGTTCCAGAGTGAGCATCAGACCAGATTCAAGGAAACCCTTTTAACCCATTTCCCAATATACCAAGGCGGTCATTTTGAGACATATCTCATATGATTCTGACGGTGGAATCACTAGGACGCATTTTTCCAGAAGAAGAGGTGTGCATTCCCCCAGGGGTATCCACCCGGGGTCCAGACTCATCAGTAGAGGGGTCCAACAGATACCAGTACTAAGGACTAGAGTAGAGTGCATCATTTGGGACAGTTTCTAGGCCATTCCGAGAAGTGTATCTCCCAAGGCGAACTTTCCAGACTTCCAGCAGTTACCATCAGAGCTGCCATATTTCCAACGCACCCATTGATTCCGTAGCACTCACATATTCTAGGTATTATCTTTTAGTTGCTTATTTGTATTCCGACTAAGATCCTTTTTTCTTATGATCTAGCCGAGTGTTGTTATTTTATTCAATCACATTCGGCCTATTGTAATCCGCAGAGATATCATAATACAACTTTGCAGTCCTTTGTCGCATTTATTATTTGTATGATCATTTATATGCTTTAAACAATAGATCCTACATACATATTAACAACATTTCCTAGACTATCCAAGTCGGGAACATTACAGTGGTATCGGAGCTAGTTTTCCTACCAGCCTAAGGGGAAAATCAGATAAGGATGTAGATACATCATTACTAGTGAGTGGATTGACAGGAGAACAGATGGAGCCTACACCCATTAGATGTAGGGAGCGTTGCTACAGTTGCAAATTGCCTTGGAAGCCAAATCACCGATGCAGGGGTAAAGGGAAGGTGCACATTTTTGAGGTGCACTATGACAACGAGGATGAAGAGATGCATGTGAATTCAACCATAGATGCATATTTAGAGCAGTCTAATAAGGCTAGTGACTCTTGTGCATCTAAGGGATAGTTGGATGGACATGATGATAATGCATATCCTTCATCTTCCCCATTAGGTAATGTTGAGGATTCAACACTTCAACATAGTGGTGACACTTGTGAGGATTCATATGTGTTGGCACTTAAACATGATGAGCTTAGGAGGTTGGATGACCTACCGGTGGGTGTAGACACAGCTTCTAGGAAGTCATGTATGGAAAATGATGAGCTTCTTATGATGAGTGAGCCACATTTTTCATCTTCTCAGTCACCTATGCTAGCCATGACACATGAGGATATCAGTGGCATTCCTGATATGGTAGAGGAGCCTTGTGTGGGGATTGTACACAAGGGACATATGGATTTGTAGACCCAGGAGCAAAGGTATGGCTTGGAGTTAGTTGACCTTACACATACCTACCAGTATGAGGAGAGTGAGTCACCACTCTTAGAGTTTCCACTGATGGACCAGGTTGTGGAGACCGACAGCTTGTTGGGACACTTACTCCCAGGATCAATTTGCAGTGATGAAGATGCACTCCTTATTGGACAAGATGACCATAGCATGTGTCTGGACACATCTGTATGGGATCCAGGCATAGATGATATTAGTAGGGTGAGTGCACAAGAGGATACATCTACCCATACAGGATACAATGTGATCTAGATAGGGGCCGCAGTTGGTGATGGTGTGCAGTGGCATACAAGAGGACTCAGTAGCACAGGGGACAATGGGTAGTTTAGTGCCTTATATTTTGAGGAGTGTGTTTTTGGGGATTCCATTGTTGACACTAGCAGTGAGAGGCATGAGGTAGCACCTCAACAGGATTGTGACCAGGAGTCACGACACTTGGCAGGACAGTTGAGAGTCAATGAGGGCATGATCATGGCATCCACTAGATGCATTGATAATACACATGCATTGGTTGTAGGTTATTGTTGGAGGGACTTGATGGCACATGATAGTTTAGATGGGGGACTTGTCATTGATGACTTCCATACACTCAGGGAGAGAGTGATTGTGATGAGGGCCGACTACCAACAGTTGTTGATGGATAGGGATGTTAGAATATGAAGGATTGTGCTCGTTTTACCATTGACAATACCCTTGTCACCCAACCATAGGCTGAAGCCACCCTCCGAGCACCTTGACCTTGACAGAGATGAATACTGGTAGCAATCAATAGTAGAGCAAGGCTAATGCACCAAGCAAGAATAGAAATCAGAGCTGATAAGATAGTCCCACCCAAAAACTAGCACAACACCTTCCCTAGAAACTTGTGCACAAAACTGTCGATTGTAGTGCGCACAACTGGCTCTCTGAAATTCTAAGAATGTGAATAATGAGAACTAGCGCCCTGTATTTATAGTAATCTGGTAGACTTGCTTGGGCCGACTTCTCCTTCTGGGTACTAATTAATTCATATTAATTATATTTCTGCAATCGACATCTCGTCTAGGGTTTCCTTTACTTCTTTGCTTCCTTCTGGAATATTCTAATATCGTCATAGGTCAGAATAGAGGTTCATACTTCCCAATGCTACCATAATATTAACACTCCCTCCTAGCTAGGGAGGTATGGTCTTGAGCACAACAAACCATTCAACTGGTAGCATCACGAGCACCATCATTATTATCCAACTGGATAATCTCCATGAAAATTGGTACAATATCAATTGATAGAACACAACTATACTTATTCCATGGTAGTACACAACTACTCAAACATTGATACATAGTCACAAACAGTGGAACACATCCACCACAGTAGTATACATGTACTGTCAAACAATCTTCATAACAATCATCTAATATCAATCTGCACAGAAACAATGTTATGATATAAACTGAATCATCTGGGCCAATCTTTCACTCACATCTGTGAGATCTGAAAGAATATCTGCCCTCAGAGTAGAACAATGAGATATCTGGACTATTCTTCTCAATCAAGGAAGAATAACTATCCTATCTTCTGAACCTGGACCATTCCCCACCCTGGGCCATTCTTCCTACACTAATCAAAGTGCACCCTGGAGAGAATGTATAAACCCTAAGGAATGCCTGTCCCTGATTGCTGATCCTGGACCATTCCCCACCCTGGGCCATTCCTCGTACACTAATCAAAGTGTACCCTGGAGAGAATTTATAAACCCTAAGGAATGATTTTCTGGACCATTTCCTCTGTTAACCATAAGAGGAAAAGACTGTCCTGCATCAACCTCCAAAACGGACCATTCCTCATGTTAACCACAATGAGAAATCATTGTCCGGAAAGGAGGGCCAGTCTTCTTAAGTAACCCTCAAGAAGAGAGACTTCCCTAGAACACTCCCCATGTTAACCACAATGGGAATTCGTTGTCTATGATACATCAGCAATCTGGACCATTTTCCATGTTAACCACAATGGGAAATCGTTGTCCGTCAGAAATATCAATCCACTTTCCGAACAGGAAAGAATTTGTCCAAGCTGGACTATTTTTCAATCACAAAGATAAATGTTTCAATAATATTTTTAGTGCTCCCTCCTAACTTGGAGAGTCTTCCCTTTCAGCGAAGGGAGTTATTTCCACGATCTCCATCTTCTCTCAGAAATATGCAAACTTTATTCTGGATAGAGGTTTTGTCAGAATGTCTGTTGTCTGCTCGTCAATGGGGATATATTCGAGCTTTACCTCTCCTTCCTGGACTTTATCTCAAATAAAGTAGTATTTGATCTCAATGTGTTTCGACCTTTCATGAAACATGAGATGTTCTGATAATCTTATACAACTCTGATTATCACAATATATTATGGTTGATTCTAGAATTTGATCAAATATATCGGAGATTAAATTTCTTAACCATATTGCTTCTATGCATGCTTCACATGCTTCCATATACTCTGCTTCTGTTGTGCTGAGTGCGACAGACTTCTGTTTTCTGCTACCCCAAGATATTATAGCAGAGCCCAAGCTGAAACACATACCTGAAGTGCTCTTTCTGTCTTCTGCACTTCCTGGCCAATCAAAGTCTGTGAATCCATGAAGTTGGATATCATTGGATGCACTATATCTCAAGCCATAGTTTATTGTCCCACGAATATATCTTAATACATGCTTTGCATCTATCCAATTCTCATGTATCGGTTCCACCTAGAACTGGCTTAGTGTATTCACGGCAAAGCAAATGCCTGGTTGAGTATTTACCACATACATCAATGACCCAATTAGTTGTTGATATAGATATGGATCTACTGGATCAGAATCTGGAACTTTCACTTTTCTTATATCCGCATTCATAGGATTGTCCATGGACTTACAATCCATCATTCCAAATTTCTGAAGGATATTTATTACGTACTTTCCTTGTCCAAGGAATACTTCACCATGCTTCTGCCATACTTCTAGTCCCAAGTAATAATGCATGAGACCTAGATCTTTCATATCAAATTCAGAAGCTAATTCCTTCTTGCACTGGATAATGAGAGACTCTTCACCTATTATGAATAGATCATCAACATATAATAGTAGAATCATAGGTTCATTGTCCACGACTTTGTAATAAAGGTTTGGATCTGCATGACTCTTGGAGAAACCAAGTCTTGTTAGATAGTTGTCCATTCTGGCATACCAAGCCCTTGGAGCTTGCTTGAGTTCATATAGAGGTTTCTTCAATATGCAAACATGAGTGTCTCTGGAATGTACCTCAAACCCTTGAGGTTGTTCAATATATACTTATTCTTCAATAGCTCCATTGAGGAAAGTTGTCTTTACATCCATCTAATGTAAGTTCCATCCCATGGAAGCGGAAAGAGATATAATAGCTCTAATGGAAGTATATCTAGCCACCGAATAAAATGTTTCTTCATAATCTTCTCCCTCCTTCTGGGAGAACCCTCTAGCTACGAATCTTGCCTTGTATTTATCCATGCTTCCGTCTGCTGCATGTTTTATCTTGTACACCCATTTTGAAGTTATCACCAATTTTTCTTTAGGTCTTGATACGATTTCGAATACCTCATTTTTCATAATGGATTGATGCTCTTCCGTCATAGATTCTTTCCATTGTCCCTTTTGAACTACTTCTTCAAATGTGGTAGGTTCTTCATCTAGAATCTTCGTCATGTATGCTACATAACTTGAGAATCTTTTAGGTCTTTTACTCTTTTTGAATGTTCCTTCTGGAACCTTGAGTCTTTCTACGTCTTGTAAGGTAGCTTCAAGCCAAGTTGTTCTTTTCTTAGTCTTAGGTACGATATCTGAATCAAAGTTTTCACATGGCTCCATAGGATGATCCGGTAGTTCCTTTTCATCATTTTCATTTTATGTGTTTTCTTCGTTAAATTCTTCAATCTCTTCTTCTTCTATAGTTTCTTCTATGGATTTCTTGAAGGCCATATTCTCATTGAATGTTACGTCTCTGCTGACTTCAATCTTGTGTTGTTCTAGAATATATATTCTATAATATTTGGATGAATCAATGTATCCACGAATATCCCTTTATTTCCTGAAGGTTCTAGTTTATTCCTCTTTTCCTTAGGAATGTGAGAGTAAACAGGACATCCAAATATTCTTAGATTTTCCATATTAGGTTTCTTACCTGAGAAAGCTTCTTCTGGTGTCATGTCCTTTAATATACGATGAGGACTTATGTTCTTCACATATATTGTTGTCATTGTTGCTTCTCCCCATAAGAACATGGATAGACCTTGATCATTTAGTAAGGCTTTTACGGTTTCTTCAATGGATCTATTCTTTCTTTCTGCTACGCCATTTTGTTGAGGATTATGAGGAATAGTCAGCTCCCTCCTAATCCCTGTCGACTTGAAGAATGCAATGAATTCCTTTGATGTGTATTCTCCACCATTATCGGTTCTTAGCATCTTGATCTTCTTCTTCGTGAGATTTTCTATTTCTGCTTTGAACTCTTGAAACTTGATGAATACTTCATCTTTTGTCTTGAGTAAATATAACCAAGATTATGTAGTAAGAAGATCCTCCTAGAGATTTTACTGGCATCGGACCACAAACATCTGAGTGTATCAGATCTAGAGTCTCCTTAGATCTGTTCTTGCTGCTTGGGAATGGTTTCTTGATATTCTTCCCAAGAGCACGTCCTTTGTAGATTGCTTCATGTGCAGGCTACAACTCTGGTATTCCTTCAACCATCCTTTTGAGAAAGGGTAATGCTTGATAGTTGATGTGAGCGTACCTTCTGTGCCAAAGCTCATTGGGGTTGACTTCATTGTGTACAAGAGCTTCTTCATTTTTTTCTAGTAGTCTATACAGATTTCCTTCACGACTTCCAATAACCCTAGCATTCTCTATGCTAGAGTCTTTATGCCATGATAACACCTTTCCATCCACAAAATTTATTCTCTTTCCCTTGTCTTCTAGGAAAGATATCGATACAAGATTCTTTTCTAAACCAGATACATATAAAACATTTCTTAAGTGAACATAGTTACCTGTTTTCATTTTGATGGAGGCTTGTCCAAATCCTTCCACAGGGTAAGTGGTTTTGTCTCCAGGCTCTACCTTGTACAAGGTCTTCTTCTCATTTAGATTTTAGATTCTGGCTTGATCTCCCGTCATGTGCCTAGAAGCTCCACTGTCGATTATCCACATGTCATCTTTAATTGTTCCAGTAAGTGCTGAGTAGTGTAAAAGACTGATCGTTTCACTCATGTCTTTGGTTGACTGGTAATTGGTCATGCCTTGATCCAAAAATTCAACTTCATCGTTTATGTCTTCTGAGACAGCCAAAAGGTGCGTTGAGTTAGGGCACATCTGAATATCTTCTTTTTGAGCGAGATGTTCCATCACAAGGTGTCATATATGAGATTAGGGTTTATGCAACTACGTCTGCTAGTAACCCTAGCAGCAGTGTCTTTGGAAGCTTCTCCTGCTAGTAACCCTAGCGACAGTTCCTTAGCGAGCTCAATATCCTAGCAGTTATGCTTCCTTCTAGTGTTTAGACTAAATGAAGGATGTTTGGGCCCATAACCTATTAGAATATGAAGGAGTGTGCTCATTTTACCATTGACAATACCCTTGTCACCCAACCATAGGCCGAAGCCACCCTCCGAGCACCTTGACCTTGAAAAAGAAGAATATTGGTAGCAATCAATAGCCAAGCAAGGCTAATGCACCAAGCAAGAATAGAAACCAAAGTTGATCAGATANTTAATTAATTAAGTGATTTAATCAAGGAATAATAAAATAAAGTAAAAGTCACTTGGAGGGAAAAGTTCAACAATGAATTAGGGTTTTAGCAGTGAATTAGGGTTTAGAAAAGCTATAAGAGAAGGGTCAGCGACCTAATTCATCATTATGCAGATTATGACTTGTCATTAAGGAGAGAGGCACATCTCAGGAGAGATAGTTCAATGGATTCTAGGAGGAAGACACCAGTTGGCTGATTTCGGTGTTGAGAGACACACCCTAGTCACGGGGAAGACCATTCAGGTCTTCCATCATTCTTCAACAGCAATACATAGTGTCCAACAATAAGGGCACATTCATCCAGAGTGAGGGCACAACTTCTGAGAGGGTTTTGGGTCGACTTACCCCATCCAGGGGGAATTCCGAGATTTCCCTCTGACCCATTTGAGAGGAAGGTAAGGCACATCTTTTTCATGGTTCCCCATTAGATTCCGATGAAGGAATCAACTAGGATGCATTTTCCAGACTTGGACGTGCGACACTTTTGGCAGGCACATTTGGGGTTCCAAAGCAAGCATCAGACCAGATTCAGGGAAACCCTTCCGACCCATTTCCCAGTAGACCAAGACGGTCATTTTGAGACATATCTCGTTCAATTCCGACAGTGGAATCACTAAGATGCATTTTTCTAGAAGAAGAGGGGATTCCCCCAAGGGTATCCATCTGGGGTCCAGACTCATCAGCAGAGGGGTCCGACAGATACCAGTACTAAGTACTAGAGCAAGACACATCATTTGGGACAGTTTCCAGGACATTCTGAGAAGTGTATCTCCCAGGGTGAACTTTCCAGACTTCTAGAGTTACCGTCAGAGCTGCCATATTCCAAACGCACTCATTGATTCCACGACGCTCACATATTCCAGGTATTATCTTTTAGTTGCTTATTTGTATTTCGGCTAGGATCCTTTTGTCTTCTGATCTAGCCGATTTTTGTTATTTTATTCAGCTACATTCGACCTATTGTAATCCACAGAGATATCATAATACAACTTTGCAATCCTTTATCACATTTATTATTTGTATGATCATTTATATGCTGTAAACAATAGATTCTACATACACATTAACAACATTTCCTAGACTAGCCAAGTCAGGAACATTATAGAACACTACTTTTGACGTTGAACAATAATACCTCCCAGAGTGACAGATCTAATGACGCGTGGCAGTCTGGATTCAAATGGCTGAGATCTACTTCAGGACTTCGAGACTTTGGCGCTTTTCATGGTGCTATACTTCGTGCAATTCGAACCCCTGATTCCCACGAACCGTCGATCTGATATTCTCAGGAATTTCCATCACCGAAGCTAATCTCGCCCGTTGCTTGCATTTCGAGCTCGAAATGGACTGCTATGAACTTGTGCTTTGACGTTTCTTGTGCAGGCTGCAAACTTGGACAACCTGTTTCCCTTGACAACTATATGTGATAACATTTGGCTCCATAGGGGATGGCATGCTCCCTGCGAGCTGCCAAGAACAAGTAGTTCTAGTCGCCTTATGCATTGGGTTATGGAGTCATGCTCAAAAAACATCCTGGTGAGGATAAAAGGCCGACAAGCACACTATCCTAAAACGAAAGAAAAATACATGGGCTCCAAAGGAGCTTATTTATATACAATCCTAGACTAATTGATTTTTTACATAGTGCTAGGTGAAAGCAAACTTCCACCATAGCCATTCAAGTAACTTCCTAAATGGAAGCTCCTTCACTCTGTCCATGATTAGTAACAGATGATGCAACCGTGACAGCAGAGCGGTTACATCCTTTAGCTTTCCTCCTATTTTTGAGGTTATGATAAAGCTGAGCAGCTTCAAAACATGAAGGAAATACAACTCCATGTATTCCTTCACAGGCTCATAGGCCAAGCGACAAACTCTAGAAAATTTATAAAAGGCAACCTGCTCTGTCACACAGATGCTCACACATGGTTGAATATCTCTGGTAGGCACAGGTGGATGAGAAACTGATGCAGGTTGACTGAACTTAGACAATGGCTGCTCACTTACAGACTCTGGGCAGGAGATAAACTACTCCTCCTATTGCTCCTTTTCTTTTTCATGGCTCTCCCAACATTCAGATTCATAATCATCATAAACAGGACCCATGGGAAAGCTTTGCTCTTCGATCTACTACTCGACGTCTTCTACATGTCCAAGATAGTTGATTTCCTCATAATATTTTTCTTTAGTGAATAAAGGATAAGACTATGTTGTATGCTCTTAGAAATCCTGCATATCCATCTCAAAATCCAATTCATAAGCATCATACACAGGATGGATGCTCCCCGAGTCATCGAAATATGATGTAGGGATCTGCTGCTCTTCATATGAAAACACAACTATTTCTTCATTTAAATCTGAGACATCAGGTACATCATGGGCAGAATATGCTACCTCTATGGCTATGAAATCCTCAACCTCACCATCATGAGCAAGGAAGCTAAGAACATATGCTGCTAGGACTGGAAACCTCTCTGCGTCCCCTTCAAATGAGCAAGAAGCACATTCTACCTTCAGTTTTTCTAATTATGCAGAAAGTGCGTTTACCTGCTCCACCAACTCAGCCAGGGCATCTTCTTCCTCCTCGCAACCTTCCTCCTCACAGCTTTCATAGCTTTCATCCTCACAACTTTCATTCTCACAACTTTGATAAGATACCACCATATATGGAACACAACCTTTATATCCCTCACAACAATTATGACAAATTAACTCAGAGGAATAATACATTTGAGAATGCTTATTGAAAGCTGCATGAAATTCTTCCAGGGAGGAGATGCTAGCAGGGGGTAAGGAGTGATACCATTCACCAACATCTACTGCTAATGAGAACAAGAACATCTTTAATAATACATCCTCATGATGTATATCCCATTGATGCATGAGCTCATGAAACTCATGGAGATGCTCTGCAGGGTTGTCCTCTTTGCGCTCTTTTAATATGGGCAAAAAATCACCCCATTCATCCATAGTAGGAACAACATTTGGAAAACTAGGAACAGAGGAGAAATTAAAAGGAGCAAACCTTCGAGCCAGAATTTTGTTCATTTCATACCACTGGAGTCGCCAATCGATCCTTTAACCATGGATTTTCCAGATGAATGGCATGCAGTCTAAAGGTGTCTGGTCTTTGTTCACCATCAAAAACCAAATCTGGTCATTATCGTTCTTTCAGAGAGATTTTCAATCTGGGCCAGTAGCTAAAGCCTTCACGAGAAAGCTTTCCTTTCTTGATAATCTTCTCTGGGTAAGTTTTAGGTGTAGCCAGAAGTAACCGTACTAAAACAATGGAGTCGCCATAGTGGAGTTTCCAGGTGCAAGCGCAATCTTCAAAGGTTCTAATATTTGATGCACCTTTAGAGTCCGAAGCTCGTTGTCATTCTACCTAGGGAAAGGTCTTCAATTCATTCCCCGACAACAACGCCAGAAATGTTAGCACTAGAAGTTACCTCTAGATTGTGTTGGAGGTAAGCCCAGTACCCATCAGAGTTTTATGTCACAGGTTGGTTTTAAAGAGGTCAAATGGGTGGAGACTCAAGATGATATCGTTTTAACTCAGAAAACTAGACTAGCATGCATAAGCAATTGAGGTCTGGAATCAACTTCAGTCAGTAAGTTGAAGGGTGAATAGAGGGAAGACTTTGGTGAGGAGAGTGTAGAGGTTTGCTATGGAAATCAGGTCTTCTAGCAGCCTAAGGAGGAAAAACTTAAACACAATATTCTCTTGAATTCAAATCTCAAAGAAACTGAAAGAAATTATAACAACACTATAATCAAACATCATCATAATACAGTTACAACAATTCATGTGAATCAGTTATTCATGAACTCTCTTAGTATTAGAGGCAAATAAGATGGAGCAAGAAAGCTGACTTAGATTAACCAAGATGTCTCAAAAACAAATACATAACCAGAGAGCCAGTGTTCTTCATAAAAATATTACAATAGCAGGGAGCCTAGCTCAACCATTCGATCTTTACAAAATATAAAAATGACTCCTATATACTCAGAACAATTCGCCACTAACAACAGAGGCATTCTCGAGTCTTTGCATTCAAGGCTTTATGTCTGCATGTTCTCTGGAAGACTGTGCATGCAGTCTTCTATCAAACGCAATCTTTTGTAAGACGCAATCATGCTTCAGTACGAACCTGCAGAAGAACCGACTTGCTGACAGTCCGGTATGGCTTTCCATTTAAGTAGTGAGACGAGGCTTTACAAACCAGCCCTTTCATTTATTAACTGAACCCTCAAGATTGGGACGAGGCTTAGTGCCTAGGGGGAGGCCACACGCTGCTCTCGAATTGGACACTATATGAGCATGTGAATGCAGGGCTGTCAAAAGTGATTTGAATTCACACTGCTTTTGTGCCCGCAATCCATCGCCTTCTATCATGTATCACTTTTGCCAAACCACGGTTTCAATTGCGAGACCGCTCAATAATTTTATCGATCGAGCAAGTTGTGTCCCCGCAATGAAGCATGGTCGTTGATCTGGATGCAGTCTGGGATCTGGGTGCACCTGCTAGATTTAGTGCTACTGCCAAGATTAACTGCCCACCAACTTTAGAATCTGCCAAATTGTGCCTTGGGGAGGGGACGCTACTTTTGACGTTGAACAATAATACCTCCTGGAGTGACAGATCTGATGATGTGTGGTAGTCCGGATTTGGATGGCTGAGATCTACTTTGAGACTTCGACACTTTTCATGGTGCTATACTTCAAGCAATTCGAACCCCCGATTCTCGTGAACCGTCGATCTAATATTCTCAGGAATGTCTGTCGTTGAAGCTGATCTCGCCTGTTGCTTGCATTTTGAGCCCGAAATGGACTGCTCTGAACTGTGTGCTTTGACGTTTTTTGTGCAAACCGTGAAATTGGACAACCTTCTTCCCTTGACAACTATATGTGATAACACACTCCATGAGTCCATAGTCATATGAATATCTGAATCAAAATACATCATCAAAAAGGCTCTAAATGGCCTATAAAGTCCAAAAATAACTCTAGAGTCTAGGCTAGACTCTAGAGAGTAGAGACTACACAATCTAATAATCTAAATCTGCATACTAAAAGGAAGATTCAGAGGACTTAGACTTGGACTCAGACTCGGAGTCATCATCTACATCCTCAACATGAGTAGACTCAACAGGAGGATTATGAGCCTGGCTTGATTCTCCTGGTCCAAAAGGCAAAGATACAAGTGCAACATCAGTGCACACATTCTCTTGATGTGTCTTGGGATCCAAATCAATCTAGTAAAGGTCTTCATTGTCAAAAGTTGTTGGATGAGTCTCCACAACCCAATCTAATGAGGGATCAACATCATCCAAGAATATGTTGTTGGATTCAGGGGTCTTTTTCATCAATTGGTTGCGCCTCAACCTAAGGTTATACTGAACAAATACCATATCATTCAACCGTTTTTTATTTAAATAGTTTATCTTCTTGGTGTGTATACACTAAAAAAAACTCCAGTTGCGTTCACACCCAGAAGAACTGCATGTTAATATTATGATAGTTGTGGGAGGTATTTACCCCCATGTGTGAACCTGACGAGAATAGAAGACTCCGGAAAGCAAGAGAAACCCTAATGAGTTGGATAATAACCCTAGAAGCCTTGTCAACTCAAGAAGAAAATTTATATTAGGCTATTAGCCTCCAAGAGAAGAAGTCAGACAAAATTAATAATAATATACTGATCAGACACATACCCAGAAAGAGAAGTCGACCCCAGTAAATTGGCAGGATTACTATAAATACAGGATGCCAGATCTCATTTGTCACATCTTGACAATTGTAGACAGAGCAGTTCTGCGCAGCATTTTCCCAGTTGGTGCGCATTGCAGTTGCAGTCTGGTGTGCAGTTTTGGAGGAGGGTTGCAGGTACAGCTGCAGCAACAGCTAGTTTCAGTGTTGGCTTAGATATCTCTTGGCTAGGGTTTGGGACTATCTGATCAGGTTTTGTGATGCGCCATCCTTGGGGATTGATGTGCTACTCTTTGTTTGGCTATCTAGGCTAGGGTTTGCTTCCGGAGGAATTCTCGGTGCTCGGAGGGAGGCTTTGGCCTGTGGTTGGGTGACGAGGGTATCATCAATGGTAAAATGAGCACACCATCTTCTATATTCTAACAGGTTATGGGCCCACACCCCTTCAGTCAGCCTAAAANGCTGGAAGGAAACATAGTCGCTAGATATTGAGCTCATTGAGGAACTACCGCTAGGGTTACTAGTAGGAACAGCTTCCAAAAGCACTGCAGCTAGGGTTACCAGCAGAAGCAGTTGCAGAAAACCTAAACCTCTTGTTGAGGCACCTTAAGTGACGAGATTGACCTAATCTCTAGATATATCAGTGTGCCCTAGCCCAGCGCATCTCCTGGTACTCTCAGAAGGCCAAGACGTGAAGTTTGGATTTCTGGTCAAATCTAGGGTTTGAGCAAGTCAAGGAAGCCATGACAAACTCTATGAAGTCTGAGAACAAGCTAGATGGAGCCTCTAACTTCAGAGCATGGAAGACAAGGATTGACCTCATCCTTGCTAAGAATAAAGTGT